>PVJN01006707.1:0-73935 GCA_004026805.1 Lasiurus borealis | reverse complement strand
TCAATGAAACTTGCCTCACCCATTTCAGAAACATTCTGAAAGGGAGGAAGAGGCAAACCTCGTTGGACACGTTTTTTTTGAAATCGGCCAAAAATGCAAAGACCAGTAGCAATTAAGTTCAGTGAAGATTAGTTAAGTTACATTCAGTTTAGGGATAAAGTGTAGCATTAAGAGTGTAATGAGTAGGTAAATACACTTTATAAAACCAGTTTATTCCTTTACATTCTCTTTTATTATGTTTTATACAATATTTGTCATTTATAAATACATTTTTCTTATTAAAAAACACGTAACAAGAACAACTGGGGTGGCATTTTGGGGGCTGGAATGGATTAACGGCATTTCAATTGCTTTGAGATATGAGCAACTTAATATAAGAGCAAGGTTATGGAATGAATTAAACTCCTATCTCGAGATACCACTGTAGATATATCAATCCCAGAAAAAAAAATCTATCTGTTTATTTGTAATAATCATGGGATTAGAAGTCAAAGTAATTTTTTATCCTCTTCTTTTTGAAAATTTTAAAATAACCATCCATTTTGTTTTAATTTAGAGAAGAGGAGAAATGGAGGTTTGTGAGTTTCATTTTACTAGTAAATCAAGGCACACTCCCACAACCTTTTAAATGGAAAATGCAACTTTTAATATTTTTGAAAGTGCTCGATTCATATATTGCCTGAGGTAAATTAGAAGTAGATAAAGATCGAAAGGACAGTGGTTCATTTCAGTTTCAATAAAGAAAGTCTTGTATTTTCTCATATTTTAATAGCCATATGAGTACCATGAATGAATCCTTAAATATTTAACAAGGAATGATAATTATCTGTGTTTAGATCAGGAGAGTTGTCTACAGAAAATACACAAAGTTTTACATTCCTTAAAAAAAACCTCTAGACTCTACAAAGCACATTGCTTCAGTAGGTGCTATTATTTTTATCTAGGTATACTCTAAAATTTTTAATGTGCATTCAATGATTAGAGTTTCAATAAAGAAAGTGGTTTATTTCTTATGTCATTCTTTTATTTCCCTAATAATTCGACCAATTAAATATACTTCTGAGATATGTGGTCTCATGGTTCTACCAATTTTTTCAACATCCTTTGGGAATGACACACTGTTAACTCTAATGCCCCAAAAGTTTACATTTGATTTATTTATTGCTGCAATTATTATGGTTTGTTTTGGTTATTTTAATTTATTTCTTCATTGATTGTTTTTTAATAAGAATATTTTACCCAAGTCTTGAGTTTTATTCAAGGACTTAAAATAATAGTAATTGCAAAAAATGTGAATGTTTAACTTTAGTCAAATAAAAAGGAATGTTTGTACTAGTGAAGCAGGAATTTTAGGGGGATATAGGCAGGTTTAAGTATTTCTTAAAATTGGGATCCATAGGAAGCATAGGGTCAAGGACTGGGAGAAGGTACATTTCCAAAGCACAAGGAAACCAGATGCAGTTACATTTCCATAAGACAAGGATGCAGCAACAGGTATATTTACATAAGACAAGGGAACTGGAAGTAGTCAAGAAAGGTCCATATTTACAAAATAAAGAGAAGGAAGCTCAAAGGGAATATTGACCAATCAGAGGGGATATCAAAGCACCAGTTTGCAGCCTTTATAAGCTGTAGGAAAGAGGAATTCTGTGGGACTCTTCCCCCTCCTCACATAGGAGTAAGCTCAGGGACTCTTCCCCCTACCCACCTGAGAGTCTGTACTTGTTCTTCAATAGATCTCCACCTTTGCTATACCAATTGTCTGTCTATAGATTCATTCTTCGATTCCAGCAAAGAACCCAGGTTCCAGTCCAAAACTTCAGTATCACTAGTATATCTGTGTGCCTGAGCATATGCAGTTATAAGAGCAAAGCCTATAATTTTAAATTATTTTCTTTATAATTCTAAAACTACTTAGTTATTATTGTTTAATAATTAATTATGACTTTTAGAATACCTAAATATTGATTGTGGAAGAAAAAAAATGGCTTATCTTTCGTTTTTATTATTATTTTATAGAGCATGTAACCTAAATAACAAAGTTTCTGAAATACTTATATTATTTAACTGATCATTTTAAATTATATAAAATGAGTATATTACTCAAATAAGCTATCATGTAATTAAACATTAACTCTTTTTTCTTGATTTTAAAGGTTCTATTTATATGTGGTAACTAAAAAATAAAATAATAATTACTATCCTTTTTTTTTTAATGAATATATGGCTTAGAGTTTAGAGAGTTTAACAGCAGCCAGCCTGGGTTTGCAGCTTGGCCTCTCCTGGGCACCTTCAACTAGCAACCATCTGTAGAATGTTCAGTAGTTCAAGCCAGGTGGCCCTGGGAGAGATTAAGAAGTACAAATTGGTAGTTACAGAATAATCATGGGGATCTAAAGTACAGCATAGGGAATTAGTAAAAAATATTGTAATAACTATGTGTGGTGCTAGATTTATCAGGGTGATTATTTCATAAGTTATATAAATGTATAATCACAAGACTGTACATCTAATATATTATTTTGTACATTAACTATAATTTAAGAATAAAAAATTAATAAGATATAAAAATTATCCAGAATATAGCTCAGAGACAAAAATTTTAATGTAAGAAAAAGATTTAAAGGATACTGTAAGAAAAACTAAGATATATTTATGTAGAATGTTAAAAAAAAGGGAAAGATTAAAATAGGGCCAATTATTCAAAGAAATAATAACAGAATTATCTGGTACTAAAAAAAGACCAGGTTCCAAATTCAATTTCACAATGAATCTGTGTTAAATAAAAATATTTTCACACAAATTTAAAATAAAAAGGAACAAAACAAATAAAAGGTAAGAACTGACTATAAGAATAGCCTAAGGAAAAAAAGATAATTACTTTAAAATACTGATGACATTTCATAATCTAATGGAAACCTGAATGTACTAAGATTATTTTTCAAGTGACCTGATAAAAAGTATATACCTAGACTCCTAAGATTAGTTAAAATGTGTTACGAAAATGAGGATAAAATAAAAACATATTTCTAAAATACAAACACACACTCTTATGAGTTAATTGCACTAAAGCCTCAAAGAGTAAAAATCTAAAGAATATATAAAAATAACTTAGGCAGACGGAAAATGTTAACTGCTGGAATAGGAAAATTAAGTGTAAAGGTAAAGTGTTAAAATGGGAAGGTAAATAATAATAATGTCTTGTGAGGTTTGATTTAAAATAGGATCTAATTAAAAGTTATGAGAAACAAATGACAAGTAGTATTTGTTTTTCATAATTTTTATCTTTACCTTTTTCTTCTTCCTCCTCTTTTAAAGAGTACCTTTCAGCATTTCATGTAATACTGGTTTGGTGTTGATGAACTCGTTTAGTTTTTTCTTATCTATGAATCTCTTTACCTGACCATCAATTCTGAATGATAGCTTTGCTGGAAGGAATAATCTTGGTTGTAGTTTTTTGTTATTCATCAATTTGAATATTTCTTGCCACTCCATTTGGCCTGCATAGTTTCCATTGAGAAATCAGCTGAGAGTCATATGTGTGCTCCCTTGTAGGTATTAACTGTTTTTCTCTTGCTGCTTTTAATATTCTCTCTTTGTCTTTTGCTCTTGGTATTTTAATAATGATGTGACTTGGTGTGGTCCTTTATGGATTCCTTTTGTTTGGGGTTCTGTGCACTTCTTGGACTTGTAAGTCTATTTCATTCCCCAGGTGTGGGAAGTTTTCAGTCATTATATCTTCAAGTATGTTTTCAGTATCTTGCTCTCTCTCTCTTCTTCTGGCACCCCCATAATTCTGATGTTAGTATGCTTGAAGTTATTCTAGAGGCTCCTTATACTATCTTCACATTTTTGGATTATTTTCTCTTTTTACTTTTATAGTTGAGTGTTTTCTAATTCTTTAAATTTCAAATCTTTGACTTGACTTTGCGTTCCTCTAGTTTGCTATTAGATCTGTGTGTAATATTTTTTTATTTCATTCAGAGTATGTTTAATTTCTAGTTGGTCCTTTTTCATCTCCTCTGGGATCTCACTAAAGTTATCCATCTTTTCTAGGATATTCTTGAAAATCCTTATAATCGTGATTTTGAACTCTATATTGTTTGTTTTCCTCCATTTCTTTCATTAGTGATCTGTTCCTTTGTCTTCCCATTTTCGCTGCTTCCCTGAGTTGGTAGAGTAGCTTTGTGTGCTAGGTGTCCTATATGGTCCAGTAGCTTCACCTCCCCAGTTACCTGAGTTGGACTCTCTTGGTGCACCCCTTTGTGGACTGTGTGTACATGTTTGTTGAAGTTAAGCCTTGATTGTTGTTGGTATAACTGGGAGGAATTGACCTCCAAGCCAATTGGCTATGAGGATCAGCTGTGTCTGCACCGAGAGAACTCCTGTGCTGGAGTCAGCTTTATGAGACAAGACTTGCAAAATTGCAAAAGCCTCTCTGCTAGGCTTGGATGGGGCAGAGCCTCAGGGCTGAGCAATAGCTTTGGCATCCCATCAGCCCTGCCCTACAGTGGCCCTGGGACTCATTATCCCTAGGTAATCACTGTAGCTCTTTCTGCATGCACTCACACTTTCACGTCTCAACACCTCTGCCTTTTGCCATTCCCCTAAGTTTCCATACACTCCGGGGACCCTTATGAGTCTGGGTCACCAGAGTCTTGTCCGAAACTGGGGTTCAGTGCAGTCAGAAGTGGAGTTCAGTGCAGTTGGGAGGTTCTGTCTTCTTCATGCTAGAGAAAGCCAGAGGAACAATAAGCAGTCAATCCTCTCTGTGTACACTTGTGCATACCTCCAGACCTCTGCCTTTCATGGCTCCCCTAAGTTTCCGTGCACTTCTCCTTTTTTATAACAGTCCAGACTCCCCCATATGAGTATCACCTGGAACTTAATATTAAGGAAGCCAGGGAAGCACTCCGCCGCTGTACTCTCCACGCATGTGTTCTGTACCTCAGCTTTTTGAAGCTCCTCTGAATCTTTGTGAGCCCCTCTCTTTTCTTCTAGTTGTAGAATTTCCACTCATCCAGCTTCCTTGTGGTTCTGGATAAAGTTGGTTCTGTCTTTTAGCTGTAGTTTTGAAATTGTTGTGCGAGGCAGCAGTTTAGGAATTTATCTATGCTGCCCTCTTGGTTTCTCCTTCTATGAAATATTTTCCTCATGATTTTGCTTTTTGGCTTTCATATTGATTTTTAAGCTTTCATGATAACAACATCTTACCTAATGAAAGAGTAATATGCAAATTAACCACCTCTCTGCTACAACCACAAACTATTCCCACCAGTCAATCAGGAGTGAGTATGCAAATTAACTCCAACCAAGATGGCTGCAGCCACAGAGAGAGCGGGATGGAGACTTGGGTTTCCCCAGCGATGGAGGAAGCCAAGTTTCTGCAGTCCTGGCCTGTATTGGCCTCCATTTAAGGCTACAAAGTCAATTATATAAGACAAATAAAGCCCAACATAAATGGCTATCTCCATGGAGTAAGCAGGAACTTTGACTCTGTTCTAGGCTACAAAGTTTCAATTATATAAGAGAAATAAATGCCAGATACTAGTGCGTCTGCTTGGGTTTCCAGGGCGGGAGGGGTGGTGACATGTCCAGCCTGAAAACCACCACAAGACCCTCACTCAAGCCACTTCATGCCCCAAGGGAACCCCCATCCTGATCTGAGACACCATTCAGGGCAAACCAGCTGGCCCTCACCCATGTACCAGGTCTCTATCTTATCTAATAAAAGAGTAGTTTGTAGATTGACCATCATTTCAATACACAAGATGGCTGCCCCATGTGTTCAAAGATCCTTCCCCCATATACACACCAGATGGACACCATAAGATTGCTATCAGAGGAGGGTGGTTGGGAGGGACCAAGCCTGCAAGGGAGGACAGTTGGGGACGATCAAGCTTGCAGGGGATGGTGGTTAGGGGTGACTAGGCTGGCATAGGAGGAAAGTTTGAGGTGACCAGGCCTGCAGAAAAGGGCAGTTGTGGGGGACCCAAGCCTGCAAGGAAGAGTAATTGGGAGTGACCAAGCTTGCAGGGAGGGCAGTTAGGGTAAATAGGCTGGTAGGGGAGCAGATAGGCATCAATCAGGCTGGCAGGGGAGTGGTTAGGGGGTGATCAAGCTGGCAGGAAGAAGCAGTTAGTGGCAATCAGGAAGGCATTCTGATCCAGCATTTGGGATCCAGCAGTCATGGATTGTGAGAGGGATATCCGACTGCCCATTTATGCCTGATCCTACTAGGATCAGGCATAACCAGGCAGTCGGACATTCCTGACGGGGTCCAAGATTGGAGTGGGTGCAGGCTAGGATGAGGGACACCCCCCATGCATGAATTTTATTGACCTAGCTTCTGATCTATAATAATAAAGAATAATATGCTAATTAGACTAGACATCTTCTAGACATCATTCTGTACATCCTTCCTGATGAAGCCAGGGCCAGAGGAAAGCCAGCCTGCATCTCGGGTGCCTGTGGGTGGCTTGAGGGAAGCCAGCTAGGGTCCTAGATGCCTGTGGGGGGCCAGGAAAGGGAAGCCCAGGTCCTGGGTATCAGAAGGAAGCCTGTACCAGCAGCCAGGAGAAGGAAGTCTTGTTCTTGCACAAATTTTTGTGCATCAGGCCTCTAGTCATATCTAATAAACTAGTAATATGCAAATTCACCATACCTCTGCTACACCCCAAGCCACGCCCAGCAGCCACACCCACTGGTGAATCAGAGTGAGTATGCAAATTAGCCAACAAAGATGGCTATGGCCACAGAAAAGTAAGAGGAAGGCTTGGGTTGCCCCTGGTGATGGAGGAAGCCAAGCTTTCCTCACACCCTGGGCAGCCCAGGCCTCCACTTAAGGCAATAAAGTTTCAATGGCTGTGTGAGCAGAAGGTTTGGCTCCTCTCCAGGCTACAAAGTTTCAATTGTAGAAGATAAATAAGTCCCAGATACCAGGGCCTCCATTTGGGTGGCTGAGGCGTGACCAGCCTACAAACCACCACAGGCTCCTTGCCCAGGCCACCCCACTCTCCAAGAGAACACAACCTGGATCCAGGTCATCCTTCAGGGCAAAGCAGCAAAGCCCCCGCTCTTCACCAGGGCTCTATCCCATCTAATAAAAGAGTAATATGCAGATTGACTATCACTCTGGCACAAAAGATGACTGCCAACAGGGTCAGTTAGGGATGACCAGGTTTTTAAAGGAGGTTAGTTAAGGGCAAACAGGCTGGCAGGAGAGCAGTTAAACATCAACCAGTTTAGCAGGGGAGTGGTTAGGGGGTGATCAGGTTGGCAGGCAGAAGCAGTTAGGGGCAAAGAGGAAGGCAGGCAAGTGAGCAGTTGGGAGCTAGCAGTCCTGCATTGTGAGAGGGATGTCTGACTGCCTGTGTAGTCCTGATCCTGGTAGGATCCAGCCTAAACAGGCAGTCAGACACCCCTCAAGGTGTCCCAGATTGGAGAGGGAGCAGGCTGGCTAAAGGACACTACCCTCTCTGTGCATGAATTTTATGCACCAGGCCTCTAGTTTATAATAATAAAAGGGTAATATGATAATTAGATTGGACATATTTCCAGATTACCTTCCAGATGAAGCCACAGCAGTGGGGGCCAAGGCAGAGGTCCCCAGTCACTGTAACAGGTGGTGCCCAAGCAGAGACCTCCAGCCACTGTGGTGGCAGGGCCGAGCTCCCTTCCATGAATTTTTTGCATGGGGCCTCCTGTTTTCTCATAAATTTTTGTGTGAAATATACATATTGTCAATACCGTCTACAACTCTATACCTTATTTTTCTTATTCTTTCATGTGGCTGGACTTGGTTTTAAATTACATTTATCAATAAATATTTGGACTATTTCTTTCCTCTAGTGTTCAAGTATTTTCTTTATAGTTTTGCTAACATTTCAGATGAATATTTAGCTCACTAATATCATTTGCATTCTTTATATTTTCACAACATTTAATCTATTCATATTTTGAAGCTAAAAAATGGGAAAATATGAAGCTTCTAGTGAAGGGGATAAAAAGAAAAAATCATCCTATCAGAAAAACTAAAGAGATAAGAAATGTAGATAGGAAAAAATGCACAAATGAAATACTGCACTTAACTGAAATGTCAATTAGTACTTTAATTCTATATGAACCAAATGATCCATTAAGAAAAAAAAAAGGTTGGAGTAGATTTATTTTAAAAACTCTTCAAACTATTTATAAATATCAATTAAAGTCTAAATCAAAAGAATAAAGTACAAATGGCTTGATTTTAAAAATATAAAGAAGGCAAATGATATTAATGAGCTAAATATTCATCTGAAATGTTAGCAAAAATATAAAGAAAACATTAGAATACTAGAAGGAAGAATTAATTCAAATATTTTTTGATGTGATTTTTAAAAGCAAGTCCAACCACATAAAAGAATAAAAAAATAAGCCATAAAGTAGACAGTGTTGGCAATACGTATATTTCACCACAATATTTGATACACAAGTTTATGACAGTATGCTGTTATCATAAAAGCTTATAAAACAGTATAAAAGCCAAAAATAAAATCATGATTAACATACTTTATAAAAGGCAAATTCAATTAAAATTAAATAATGGGAACACTTTAAAACCTATTGGAATCAAATAAATGCATATTAAAGTTCAATCTCCATTAAATTGGATTTTTTTTTAAGTCTGTGAATATGGAGTGTTAATAAGGATATGTAGTGATGAGTATCTTCATATCTTGCCTTTGTAATATAATACATTGGTAATATCATTTCAAGGAAACATATATGGACATTATGTACTAAAGCTAAAGTACTCATATCCAGTGAAGTAGCAGTTTTACTGCTAGGCATAAAACCCAGATCAGACATTGTGAGCATTTACATGCATGGACCCTGTAGCAATCTGATCATGCCTATGGACCACTTCTCAGAATAAAATTTTAAATGAATCAATTAAAATATATAAATTTTCAAAACAACAATTAGAAAAATATTAATAGAAAAATATGTGCACAAAGAAAACGTCATAGAAGTCATAGAATTTGTTCATTTAACTTACTTGGCATTTTTAAAAATAATTTGTTTGGCTTTATACTTACTATATAAAACTAGACGTCAGGAAACAACAATAACAACATTTGCTGAGTATTATATGGTCCAAAAACCCCCAAAACACCTATTTATTTGGGATACTATTATGGGGAATATTACTGACCCAGTGGGGTACACAGAGATTAAATTTGGAGTATGACTATCTCATATTTACTTATAACAAACTAGAGGCCTCATGCATAAAGAGCCATGCAAGTATAAGCCTTCCTTCCCCTGGCTACTGACACTGCCTACACTCTGACCAGAGCAGCCTTTCTGCCTTGGCTCTGGTCCAGAGCCGCCTTCTGCTTCTCACCTTGTCACATCAATTTGCATATTCTCTACTTATTGGCTGTGGGCACCGCCATCTTGGTTGTGGAGTTATAGTCAATTTGCATATTCCATCTTTATTAGATAGGATGCCTATCAAGGAGCTCTTATATGCCAGGTTTATTATACATTCTTAATAAAAGTCAAGATTCTGTTTTCTTTTAACAAATAGTCTAGTGTTGACAGACTATGATATGAAGTAGTAATAAATGTTTTAGGAAACATAAGCCTAAAAAAGGGGATATGTAATACAGATGTGAAGGATTGAACCATGAATTATAAGAATATCTCAGGCCGAAACCAGTTTAGCTCAGTGGATAGAGCGTCAGCCTGGGGACTGAAAGGTCCCAGGTTCAATTCCGGTCAAGGGCATGTACCTTGGTTGAGGGCACATCCCCAGTAGGGGGCGTGCAAGAGGCAGCTGATCAATGTCTCTCTCTCATCAATATTTCTAGCTTTCTATCCCTTTCCCTTCTCTCTGTGAAAAATCAATAAAATATATTTTTAAAAAAAGAATATCTCAGGGAAGAACATAAGTATTTCATAGAAAGTTTATCAATGTTTTAAAAAATGTACAGTCTGAGACAACAACATAAAACCAAGGAACAGTGATCATTTATTCTAAAGGCATTGGAATGAAAGGGAATGGGTATGTTTACAAATCATAAAAATTAACTCACAGAACTTTAACATTTAAAAGTGCATATTTTAATTAAATCTTTATGTTCAGATTATTACATTTGTTTCTCTTTTTTTCCTTCTGTAACTTCCCTCCACCCAGTTCCCACCCCTCCTTCCTTCATTACCCGCCCTCCACATTGACCTCATCCATAGGTATATGATTTTTGTCCAGTCTCTCCCTGCAGCCCCCTCATCCCTTTCCCCCTGAGAATTGTCAGTCCACTCCCTTTCTGTGCTCCTGATTCTATTGTATTCACCAGTTTATTCTGTCCATCAGATTTTTAATTCACTTAATTTTTAGATTCACTTGTTGATAGATATGTATTTGTTGTTCATAATTTTTATCTTTGCCTTAAAGTGCCTAATTAAATAAAAATTTAAATGACAAGGTCCCTGAGTCAAGAGTTAGTCATATAAGAGGCCATGAAAGGGAAAGATCAATGAAAGAGGGCTGACAAGGCAGCAAAAAGTGAAAACATGCATAGGTTCTCATTATATAATGTAGATTTCACAAGTCCACAAATTCCATTGTTAATTCACAAAACATGTGGGGAGCTGCCCCGGGCATACGGGGGTACCAGAGACCTGAATGCAGGCTCTGGACATAGCTCTCTGCTTTCTCACCCTTCAATTTAATAAACAGAGATGTGAATGCAGAGTTTAGACATAACTAAACAGCTTGGCTGAAAAAATGTTGGTGCCTATGTGCAAGATCTTGCAAGGTCTTGATTACTTAGAAGGTCAGTGACTGTGTTTGCAAATACGTACCTGATTTGTGTAACCCCCTCCTCTGCTTGTGCTTAAATATTATGCTGGAAATAAACTCAGGGCTGCAGACCTCCCAAACCCATCTTTTCTTGTCTGTCTTTTTCTTATCCTCACCTCCTCAATCAGGTACTGTTCGATTGCCGGCAGGTTCCGGCAAAAACCTTTCCAACTGTCTTACGGATAGATAAACTGGAGACATTGAGAATTTTCACATATGAAACAAAGCTTTTGTAGGAAAAAGAGCTAATGAGCACCTAGCAGAGAGATTTCTATTAAATTACTTCACAATTTCTGCCCTAAACATGGCATTTTGAATGTTTATAATATATGCTATTGATTTTATTCTTACTTTTACTATAAATAAATTTATACTGATCTCTGGAGTCAAAATTTATGAGTAATGAATTCAATACTTACACTTAATATTGATGTTTTGTGAAAAAGTGACCTACTATCTTTGAAAATTTTTATTCATTTTTTAAATTGGTGGCATTAATCCCTTAATATTATTAACACAAGAAAAATTTTAAATGTATACTCATATATTTCTAAAGTTTATAATCCTCATTTGTATACATAGCTTATACAATTTCTGGTGTTGAATTTTATTCAGTATTTAAGGTTAATATAAAGTAGTTTTTGTTGGCATTTTAAAAAAATATATTTCACTGATTTTTTACAGAGAGGAGGGGAGAGGAATAGAGAGTTAGAAATATTGATGAGAAACATCAGCTGCCTCTTGCACGCCTTCTACTGGAGATGTGCCCACAACAAAAGTACATACCCTTGACCAGAATTGAACTTGGGACCCTTTAGTCAGCAGACTGACGCTCTATCCACAACCAGTTAGGGCTGTGTTGGCATTTTTGTGTCACAAAATAATGTATTTGTAAAGCAGAAATTTTAGCATGTGCCTATATATTTTATACAAATATGTATTTAAACATATCACAGATGAAAGTGCCCATACTGTAAGTGTAAGACTCAATTATCCAAAGTAAATGTCACAAAACACCACTTAGATCCAGAAATAGAATAAAAAGTCCCCCTGATGTTCTTGCTGGTTCATGAAGCTCTCCCTCCTCATGAAGGGTAAATGCTGTCCTGATTTTCAACATAACATTTTTTGTGCTTTTTTAAACGTTGGATTGACAATCACAGAGTGTTATCCCTAGGCTATTTTACTCAATAGTATATCTTCTGAGGTTAATTAATGTGTTATGTATAGCTTCAGTTCATTCATTTCAAGTGTATTACCCTATTATTTGAATATATACAATGTTTTCATCAATTCCACTATAAATGAATTATGAGTTTGAGGGATTATTGTTTTTATTTTTTGTTTATAATTACAGTTTAAAGCTATCATGGATGAATAATACTGCCATGAACAGCTTGCTCTTATCTCTTGGCACACATGTGAATGTGATTCTTTTGAGTGTATTCTTGGGAGTAGAATTAAAAGATTATAAGATTAGTGTAGAAAATTTTTAATAAATAATATAGAAATGCATCCAAAATGGTGTCCCAATTTACATTCCCATAAGCAGTTTATGTGATTTAATTCCTTTGCTGTCTTGCTAACACTAAAAATGCCAATATGTGGCTTTTCTATCACTCCAGAGATGTGTTTTGCAGCTCATTACAATATAGATTTCATTTACCTAACTTCCATTAATATTTAAGAATATTCATATAGGTAATTAAACTTTATAAATTCTCTTTTGTAAAATAATTTCTCAAGTCCCTTGCTTAGTTTTCTATTGTGTCATCTTTTATACTGAGTCTAAATATAGCTAACATAAGAAAGCGCACAATACACACATACATTCACACATTAAGAACGGATCCATTATTGTGTATATTTTCTATAAAAGTATTATTTTTCTCCCATTATGTGCCTTGATTATACTGTTTTAAAGTTATGTTTTACAAAACAAATTTTTGAATTTATCATAATCCAACTTAGCCATTATTTTTCCTTTATGGTCATTACTTTTTGTATTCTATTTAAGAAATCATTGCCACCTGTGAGATAATAAAGGTATTTCTTTTAGTTCTTTTTTTCCAGAACATTATTATTTTGCTTTAAATATATCCTTCACCAGGAATTTTATTTTTACTTAATTCTTATCCATTTAAATTGTAGTTTCCACCAATGCTCTCTCTATGCTTCACAGAAACTCTTTGGGAGGAATCATGGAGAGCCCTTTATTTATCAAGTGCATCAAAATCATGTATTTAAGAAGTTTTATTCCACACTTCCCTAGTATCTATAAATTTTAAGTGATTTTAACATTTGGCTTCCCGGAATTCAAAAATGCATAATATGTGGCAGAAGAGAAGGAATAAACAGAATAAATATGTAGGTGTTGGCAAAATTCTGTGTCTGTGTATTTGATTATTATTTTGTAATTATAACTGGCCCCAATTATTCTGTCTAGTAATGCATTTGTTTTTAAAGTCTCCAAATTTAATGATTTGAAATGTTCTTCAATTACTTTATCCTCTGTAATCTATAATGTAGGTTGCAAAATGTGTGAATAGGCAAGGCTTCATGGGTAGTTTACAAAACAGAAACAAAAAAATATAGTGCTCTTGTAAGACAGTGTTCTCTACTGTTTGCTATATTTAATGGGTGGAACCAAAAGTTTTGTTGCTAATAAGTATAATCTTGGGACAATTACCCACTCATTTGGAGTGCTATAAAGGAGCTGTTGTCAATAAAAGACGTGATTATTACTATAGTTTCATCCCATTTCTGTGGTAATTAGTTATTATCATTATTTATTACTTTATTTTATGGTTATTGCTTGCAGTTTCAGACTTTAAATACTGAAAACATAAACAGTGCTAATTTAATCACAGTATTAAACATTTTAAAGCTACATTCAGTGTTAGGTTTATTAATAAGTATGTTTCAGATGAATATTCTTATAATAATTTGCACTTTTTGGCTGATTTCTTGATAATATTAATTTTAAACAAATCGATATGTTTGTAGTCTTGAAAATTGTCATGCAGAAATAAATGCCATTTTCATGGGGCTGGTATTAGGAATTAAACTTTATGATGTTTACAGGTAAATAAGGAGATAAAAAGTATAAAAAACAAAAATCTAATACATTTAATAAACTATATACTTATTATTTAAAGGCATCTTCTAAGAGATACCTACAAACTTAAAATATCACCTCATATATGCAGCATAAAAAAAGATGATATTTAAAACTTCCTCACCTGTTTTGCTTTTGATAAGGTATAGGATCTCTATTAAGTTTAAGATAGCTTTGTTTAAGATATAGCTTGAACTTGCTGATTCTAATTAACTTTGTACTTCTAAATCCTTGTAATGTTGAAGCATCTGTGATTTTCATTATTAGAAGGTTAATGGATTTCATGAGTGATAAAAATAATCGCATTTGAGCAAATATAAATTAGCCAGGAATAAATGTGAAGATGGATGGCATTTAGGGTGTTATGAAAAGTTTCTTCTCTTTCTTAATGAAAGATAATACATTAAGATATCAATAATGTAGCAATATTCTCTTGTAATAACATTCTTGGATTGATTAGAGATAGAAAGCATTTCTATGAGGAGTATGAAGGACAAAATATGTCATGTACACATACATACATATATATACAAACACACACACACAAACACACACACACACACAGCCTCAGAAAATAACATTTCAGTGGGGTTTCCAGGTTCGTAAAAATCAAAATGGATATATTTTCGTGGAGATCAAAATGTATCTGAATGACATCATTCAGATTCCCTAGGCTAAGCTGAGATAGAAGTGTGAACAGTAGAAATAATTAAGGAGTTTTCCCATGAACATCTGTGAGAAAGAAAGGGAAGCAGGGATGGAAGGGAGAACTGATTTCTTCACCTGATTTCATGAAAAACTTTGAAATTCTTACACTCCCCAGAATTGTTCTCCCTTGAGGCCCCCTGGAAGTCTTAGAACTACCATGCAGAATAGTCTCCGGAGGTTAGCTGCTCTTGGTGAGAGTGTGTAAACTCATGTGAGACAGCTCTCCAAGGCAAATCCGAGGATGAGACTTCAGTCCCAGCCATCAATAGTCAACAAATGGAAATTACTCTAATATACTCAATAATGAGAATGATATGCATGTGAGAAATTGAAATCAATTAATTTCTCAACAGAAATCTAGTAAGCCAGAAGTGAATGGAAGGCTATATTTAAAGTGTTATAAGAAAAAATAAAACCAACAAACAATCAAACAAAAAACAATACCTGTCAAACAATAACACTACATATGGCAAAACTGTCCTTCAAAAATGAAGGAGAAATTAAGATTTTTACTAAATAAACAAGAATTGAGGGAGTTCATCACCACTAGTCCTGTGTTGTAAGGGAGTCCTTCAAGTTTTAACAAAAGGATAGTAGACAACCACAAAAAGCAAATAAGGAGCTTCTGCAGTAAAGCTAAAAACATGAAAAAATTTACACTAATAAAAAGAGAAATATGCAAATTGACCATCACTTCACAATGCCCACAAGCCAATTAGGAGCAAGTATAAAACTTAACCCAACAAAGATTGCAGTGGCCCCGCCCCCCAGCCAATCGGGGCAGCATGCATGCAGGCACAAAGTGGCTGGGCAGGGTGGGATGACTGCTATGAGGGGGAGGGCGAGGAGAGGAGAGAGCTATAGGAGCAGTGCTCCGGCTGGAGTGAAGACTGAAGGCACTGGGTCCCTGTTGCCAGAGAAAAACTGATGCCAGCAGCCAGGGGAAGGAAGACCTACTGAACAAATCTTCATACAACAGGCCTCTAGTTAACATATAATATTGTAATTTAGGTGTATGAAATTTAAATGAAAATTTTTATGAAGTATAAATCTACATTAATGGGAAAACAACATATAAAGCTATAATTAGTCATGTGGCTAACACAAAGTAGGGAGGGTGGAAGTGTAAAGGTGTAACTTTTTATGAAAATAATTAAGATATCTATAAAATAAAATAGTTTATGTAATTACAATGGAAACCACATGAAAAGTATCTATAGAAAATACACAAAGGGAAATGAGAAGGAATCAAAGCTTACCATATCAAAAAGGAAGGCAGAAAGGGAAGAAAGAGTACTAAATGGTAAAACATTATATAAATGATTAACAAAATGGCAATACATAGTTCATTCTATTAGAAATAACTTCAATACTGGTCTCCAGAAAGGGATAGTCCTAGGAGAGTTGGATTCACAATTTCTCAGCATGCTTAGGTTATGCTACAAAGTAGCTGACTTTACTACTTTGGGATTTTACAACTTGATACAGAAAATGAGATTATATGAAAAGAATAGCATTTAACCTATTATTTCAAATTTGACATTCACATGTGATCTGTATATAGGAGGTATCTCCTGAGGTGTAATTGGTTTGTGAAGGATAATGTGCTCTGTTAAAGGAGGTGCCTTAATACCCTCCAATGAGGCTATACCCATTTCCATTACTGCCAATCATTTGAAATAACTCTTTTATTTTTTTTTCACTCAGTTTAATAAAGATGCTACTTTTGGATAGGTGAAACAATATCATGGTGTTTTTAATTACATTAATTTAAAAAGTTTTGACAATGCATACCTTTTATTTATATATAAATAAAATATTTATATATTCTGAGTTTATATTTTTAAATTTAGACTGCTTTAGCAACTTGTAGGTTATTTTACAAATACCATAACAGTATTATCATTATCATTAAATTTCTCTGTATTTATTGCCAGAATGAATAATAGTGTAATTGGATTGATGATAAAGGGATTATAGTATTATAGTCTTTTATTTAATTCATTGACAATCAGCTTAATTACATTAATTAAGATAGAAATCTAAGCATCGTCTTTGACTTATCCCTCTTTATGCTGAGGATATTTGCTAGATATTCTTTTCATTTCCAGGCATATCATAGATTTAATAATTTTGTACAAATTTTGACTCAGTAATTACTCATCTGTGATATGGTCTATATGCAGAAATATTTGTTATAAAAGTTATATCAAGGAACTGAGGACTGTTTATACAATATGATTAACTGATATGATATTATTCTATGAAAATATTTTATAAATTTAAAATACTTTTAAAATATAAATTAAAGAAAATACTTAAAAATATAGACTATTTTGTCATTTTCAAAACCACATTTCTATACATATATATATGTGTGTCTGTGGATATATACAAGATGTATAATTATATATGTTTAAGCTCATTCATAGAACACAGAATATTTATGCCATATATAAAATACGAGGTGAGGCAAAATTAGGGTTAGGGTTACAGTTGTGAGTATGTGAAACAGTTTATTCTTGTATTATTATTTACACTAGAGGTCTGGTGCATGAAATTCGTGCATGGGAGGGGGTGTCCCTCAGCCTGGCCTGAACCTTCTCCAATCCACAACCCCTTGGGGGATGTCTGACTGCCGGATATTCCTCTCACAATCCAGGACCGCTGGCTCCTAACCCCTCTGCCTACCTACCTGATCACCCATAACCTCTCTGCCTGCCTGAATGATTGCCCCTAACCACTCTGCCTACCTACCTGACTGCCCCAAACCCCTGACCTGAGTACCTGATAGCCCATAAACACTAGTCTGCCTATCTGCTCACCCCTAACCACTCCGCTGCCTGCTTGATCACCCATAACAGCCTGTGTCTCACCACACCACTATGCCTTTGTCTGGAAAGACTTCCAATGGTTGTCTGGAAGATGTTTGGTCTAATTAGCATATTACCTTTTTATTAGTATAGATAACTTAAGTATAGTATTTGTTATTTTGTTGTTTTAAATAATAGTATTATAAATGTTTTCATTGTGATAGCTGTTTCAACATTTCTAATGTCCATGTAATTTTTACATTAGAAAATATTTTATTTAATTTATATGAATATAAATATAACAATTAGGTTCAATACAAATAAATATAAAATTGAAATTAAATAATATAAACAAATAAGAATAATACATTAGAAAACAATGCATACATAGAATATTATACATCTGCTGGAAATAAACCATAAATTTGATTCTTCTTTAGACATCAAACCACTAAGTTAATAACAGGATTACTAAACAGTCAAATGAAACACAGGTTTTCCAGGTGGAGTAGTTGAGTTTATTTTGCTGTTTTTGTCTACTTAGAGAGGATACTAGAATGTGTAATTTGTGGCAATATTACTTTCTTACAACAGTAACAGGTATGATTATTCTGTCTGCAATAATGTTTGATGGCCATAGAACAATGTACATAATTTAATATTTTGAAACTGTAAAAAAATATATGCCTGGTAGGTAAACTAATACACACACACACACACACACACACACACACACACACATATATATTTATATATATGTATGAAAAGGGGAATGCTTTAAAAACAGATGTCAAAATTCAGTAATTCTTCCAGATCTAGTTTGATCTTGTATATGTCTTTAGAAGGTTAACATTCCCTGTGGGAGACTCCCTTTTTGGGTAAAATGCTCTATTTAAAATTACCCATGATGAAAACCTACATGCACCCTAGAGAAAACTGTTGTGAGATATTTAAGTAAGCTATTATTTGGAGAAATCTTCAAAATATAACTTTTCTTGAAATGTATTGAATATTAAGTTCAGAAAAATTATTTCAAGTGGTTTTATGATTCTACGATGAAATAATATGGTCTATAAAAAAGATCCTGGAGCAAAAGATAGAAATATGGAGGAGGATGTGTATTGTTTAACCGCCTGCTATAAATTTAATGTGGTAACATTATTATCACAGAATTTTATTGATTTTTTTTCCTAAGTTACTTATCTATACATTTATTGTATCAGTTCCCAAATCTATTTTACTCTCAATTCCAGTAAGAACATATAAATTAACTGCTCTTTAAAATGAATATAGAGAAATATGATTTCATTTGAATAAGGATTTAACTGAATACAAGTATTGTGTTGACATTTAAATGTTTTTTTTTTCCTTTGACTTTGAAAAAATGTCACATAATTGGAAATTTATTTTATCAGCATATGCAGCATGATTCTCTTTGAAAACATTTCACTTTGTATTCTCCATTGTATGGTATATCCACTAATCTAAACTTTATTATTCTATTTACTGAAACCATTACCATTAAAATATATGTATTCTAATAAGTTTTTGTTTGTTTGTTTGTTTGTTTGTTTGTTTGTTTTGTTTTAATAAAGGGAGACTAAGGTTATCTGGCACCATACCATGCATTTGGTGCTAACAACACATTTAGTGCTAACCTTTAATTGACATTCTCTTTTCCAATTTCTTAACAAGAAATTCTACATGACAATATGGATGCCCTTTTAAGAATCTGGCTTACAAAGATAGAATTTTACTTTTTAGGGTATTTGAATCTAAACCCCAAACATTTTAACCTCTGAGATAACACACCTTTTTGTTTCTTTCCTTTATTTCTGCATATGTCTTACACTAAAAGGAAAACAAAGCCATAATATATCCTCTCTATGCTAAAGCTGACAATCTAACACCTGATTTTAGCATTTCATGCCTAATAACAACCTTTATCTATGTTTCCTGGTGTTTGGCCCATGCTTTGGATATTGGAGTTTAAGAGGGTAATAAATAACACCACTTGTATCAATGAGCTATTGCTACAAAAATGCTGCACACTCCAGGATGACTGAAAACTGTGATCATGTATTCTCAAGGATATACAGATCAGCTGCAAATTGCTTTATCTAGATAGTTTCGGCTGCGTGGCTCCACTTTGCATTTGGGTTGTTACTAAGATTAAGTAAGGCCATTTTCCAAGTGTGTTCAAGCAAGGGTCCATGCAGAACAGTCAGCAGTTGCAAAGGAAATCTGTATTTTGAAAAATGCAAACATTCTCAGGCCGAGATTTGAAACTGATACATTGTCACTTTCTCCCTATTTATTTAGTTAAATATATTTTTCCCCTATTGGCTTGCTGAGCAAATGAAAAGGAAGAGAGACAGAAATTAAATAGTTGGAGGAAAAAAATGAAAAGCAAAATTGAGTTGGTTGTGTATCACCTCTTTGTTAGTCTAATTTAACCTACATGTATGTGGCATCAGCAAAATAGTAAAAATAGACTCACTCCATTGAGAATTCCTATCATCTATTTCACTATAATGTTGATTTGCATATACATGATTGTTCATATAACTCACCAGTCAGGTTAATTACTCCTTTTTTTCTTTGGGTGGGCAAGGAAACAGATTATAAAAAATTGATAAAGATAAAAACATGGTGATGGAGAATGAGTGTAAAAAATACAATAATAAAACTGAATAAATTAAGTAAAATATATAATAACTAGAGGCCCAGTGTATGAATTCATGCATGGGTGAGGTCCCTAGACCTGGCCAGTGATCGGGGTCTATGAGGGAGCCAGCTGGAGGTGGGAAGGGGCTGTGGGAGATTGGTTGGCTGGCCACAAGAGGTTGGCTTTGGGAGCACACTGAGTCCTCCATTGAGTATCTGCCCCATGGTGGTCATTGTGTGTCATAGTGACTGACACGCATTCCAGTCTTTTGGTCCTAAAGTTTGTTTAAGCTTTTATATATACATTAGAGGCCCGGTGCATGACATTTGTGCATAGGGTGGGTGTCCTTTAGCCCAGCCTGTTCCCTCTCAAATCTGGCATCCCTTGAGGGATGTCTGACTACCTGTTTAGGCTCAATTCTACCTGCATTGGACCTAATAGGACAGTCAAACATCCCTCTCACAATCCAGAACTGCTGGCTCCTAACTGTTCAACTGCCTGCCTTCCTGATTGCCCCTAACCACTTCTGCCTGCCAGCCAGATCATCCCCTAACCACTCCCCTTACAGCCTGATTGATGCCTTATTGCTCCTGCCAGCCTGTTTGCCACTAACTAGCCTACCCTGGGCCTGGTCACCTCTAACTGATCTCCCCATCAGGCCTGGTCACTGCCTGCTAACTGCCCTCCCCTGCAGGCCTGACCCCCCCTCCAACTGCCCTTCCCTCAGGCCCGGTCACCCCCAACTTCCCTCCTCTACTGGCCTGAGGAGGTTTTATCACCCCCAACTGCCCTCTCTTGCAGGCCTACTCACTGCCAACTGCCCTCCCCTGCTGGCCATCTTGTGTCCACATGGGGCAGGATCTTTGACCACATGGGGGTAGTCATCTTCTGTGTTGGAGTGATGGTCAATCTGCATATTACTCTTTTATTAGATAGAATAGATAACAAAAAGGTATAAAAATTAACACAGATGAATTATGAAGAGAAGAAAATAGAAGTAATAAAGAAAACTTGTTTAAAAGATCAATAAAATGGCAAATTCCTGAACAAACACATTTAAGACTATGTTATGATTTAGTTAATAGATACATACCAATTGTACTACACAGTAAAGATATAAAATCTCTACTGATTACTGAAATTCTTACAATTATAGAAATACAATAGCATCTCAAATATCCTTAATGCTTAGTGTCATACAAATAATATTATTTGGAAAAAGCTTCACTGAATCCAACATGGCTGGTATTCCTGAAGTCACACATCAGTAATGCTCAATTTTAAACCATAAATATTTTTTACAGACTTTGTTGTTGTTTTTCACACAATGTCCATATTTACAGTAAAAATAAATATACAAGATGCAACAAAGCACACACCAACAATCTATTGAAAAACAAAATAATTGTCAGAAAAAGACACTAAGGTGTGCCAGATATTCTAGGATAATAGAGACTTTAAAATAACTATGATAAATATGTCAAAAATTCTTATTGTGGGGGAAAAAGACAACATTTTGAGAGAGATTAGAGAAATTCTGGAGAAATGATAAAGTAGAGTGAAATGGAAATACTAGGAATGAGAAACATGCTGCTAGAGATGAGGAATTCCTTTACTGGGATTATCATAAGAACAGATAAAGAAGAAAGAAATATCAATGAATGAAGATAAATCAATATAAAGAATCTACTTTGAAATGAAAACATGAGTAAAAATAAAACAGATATTCAAAAACTACTATGATCTATAAGATATACACAGAAAATTAAAATCCTAAAAGGAGAGGAGAGAAAGAGAACAAGGCAGAATGTATTAAAAAATATAATGAATGAGAATTTCCCAAATTTAATAAAAGACAAAATCCCATGCAATCTGAAGTTCAGAGACAGACATGTAGAATAAATATAAAGAAATAGTTATTTGATATGACACAATCTGACTTCTGTAAACCAAAAATAAAGAGAACATATTGGAGAAAAGAAATTTATATATACAAGTATATATAACACTAGGGGCCCAGCACACAAAATTCATGTACTGGGGGGAGGAATCCCTCAGCCCAGCCTGTCCCCTCTCACAGGTTGGGATCCCTTAGGGGAGCGGGTTCAAGACACAGTCTGGCCTCCCTCTGTGGGAGGCTACTGGGCTGATCATGGGAAGGCAGTAGCCCTATTACCCCACTGTTGCAGCCACTGCCAGCCACCACAGCCACCAAGGTGTTTTCATCAACACGGACTCTATTCCCTTCACCATGAAAAAAAAGGACAAGTTTCTTTAGGCATTTTCAAGATGTGTCTTTCATAGTATATGACCTTTCTTTCTTTCATTTCTTTTTATCTTCACCTAAGGATAAAATCACCATTGATTTTGGAAGAAAGAGGAAGAGACAGAGAGAAACATCAATGTGAGAAGGACACTTTGATTGGTTGCCTCCTGCATGAGCCCTGATCTGGGCCCTGGCCAGGGAGGAATCTGTAACCTAGGTACATGCCCTTGATCAGAATTGAACCCGGAACCTGTGGTTGGTAGGCCAAGGCTCTATCCACTGAGCAAAACCAGCTAGGGCAGAATATGACATTTCTTAGCCCTTCCAGCTGCAGACCTCCAGGAATGTAGTGGAAAAATCTTAGATCATCTTTTTGAATTTTTATTACCCAAGTAACCAAGAATACTGCAAGTTGGCAGCATACAGGGAACTTAGCCTATCAGCAGTCAGAAAAGGCCTTTACGCTCGAACTGGTTTGGCTCACTGGAAAATGCGTTAGCCAGCAGACTGAAAGGTCCCAGGTTTGATTCCTGTTAAGGACATGTACCTTGGTTGGGGGCACATTCCTAGTGTGGAGTGTGCAGGAGGCAGCTGATCACTGTTTCTCTCTCATTGATGTTTCTGACTGTCTATCCCTCTCCCCTCTGTAAAAAATCAATAAAATATATTTTAAAATATATATGCATATAAAAGTTATTTTCTCAGCAGCTCATGCACAGAGAACCCCCTGTATTCTCTCCACTGGGCTGGAGGAATGCCCCAAGGCTGGGCATCCCACATTGTGTCCGCCAGGGTGGGGATGTGGACCCAGGTTGCTTGGCACTGGCACTTGCACAAGAGGCCATGGGGCAGGAACATCCGCCGTGTCACCATTTTGACATGGCATCCGGCAGGATGTACCTGCCTAGCCCCCAGCCACTTAGTGCCTGCACCCATAGGCCTAGAGTGACGGGGGGCATTCTGGGATCCCGGCCACTCCAGGCCTACACAGAGGCCTACAGGCTAGGAATATCCTGGGCCCCGAGGATGTTGCCAGGATCCAGGCCGCTTAGCGCCTGTGTATGCAAATTAACCTGCCATATTTGTCAGGTTAATTTGCATACCCACCCCTGATTGGCTGGTGAGCATTGCAGAGGTATGTTCAATTTACATGTTTCTCTTTTATTAGTATAGATACGTATGTATCCTATATAATAAAAGGGTAATATGCAAATTGACCAAATGATGGAATGACTGGTTGCTATGATGTGCACTGACACTCAATGCAGGAGCTGCCCCTTGGTGGTCAGCATGCTCCCATAGAGGGAGTGCTGCTCAGCCACAAGCTGAGCTGATGGCTGGTGAGCACAGTGGGAGTGGCGGGATCCTCTCCCACCTCCACAGAAGCTCTAAAGATGTTTCACTATGCTTAAGCCATCATCTAGACATCCCCCAAGCACTCCCAGACTGTGAAAGGGCACAGGTTGGGCTGATGGATACCCCCACCTAGTGCACAAATGTTGTGCACCAGGCTTCGAGTATATATATGAAATATATATATATTAAACTAACAAAGTTTAGAAGAATATCAGATATTCTTCAGACATGTTTCAAGTAAAGATAAAATAAAGTGAGATTGTTAAAGAATGGGGAGGGGAGACTTTCAACCTCAAATTCTATTCCTAGTGAAATAATATTTTAACTTAAAGTCAACATATATTTTAACATGAACAAAAAGTAATGGTATTTATTGCTAGTATTTGTAAAGTGTAATGATTGTTGAAGGCAGTTTTTTTGGCAAAAAAAAATGTTATAAAACCTATGAAAATAAGGATCCATAAAAATAAATAAAGTGAACAAAAATTTTAAAAACAGATTACATATAATTTATTATATTTTAAAATATATCTAAAAGATGATTGAGTAAATAGGGTAGAAAGCAAAATGATATATAAAACAAAATTAGCACCACTATGTATCCATGAAACAAAACATAAGTATAGGGCAACAAGAGCTAGAAGACTTGAATTTTTATTACTTTTCAGTAGATACTCATTGAGAAGATTAGTGGGTTCTACTCAAAGAAATACTGAAACTATGATGATTTGTACTACTAAATTTGTCATAGGGCATGAGGATGACCGTGATAAGTTTTGAAAATACTATAGGAATCTTAGTCTTATGAACCGAAATAATCATTTAAATACCTACAAGGAGGGTTTTTGCTTGCAGTAGAAACTAAATCAGGCAGAACAGAAACAAGTCCACACAAAAGAAAGACTAGCGCAGGGGAGGCACCTGTCAGAAAGTGGGAGGGAACATAGTCATCACAAAAGGAAGAAAGAAGCTGTAGAATTGTACATGTGGGAAAATTACTCTGAAACCCATTTCCCTGCAGGAACTGTGTAAAAAGTATATTTCTTAAAAAAGAGCAGTGATAATGATCTGTACTCAAAACCCATGCAAATTTACTATCTATTCTGTATAATAAAGAGCTAATATGCTAATTAGACTGGACAGCAGAATAACTTTCCAGATGACATTCTGAAATGACCAGCTGGGAAGGGCCTCAAGGCAGCCAGGGCTGTGATGGAACGAGCCCCTTGCACAAATTTTGTGCATCAGGCCTATAGTATAATAAAAGCCTAAGTTATGGTAGAATGACCAGAAGAACCAGTCACTATGATGTGCACTGACCACTCAACACAGGAGCTGCCCCCAGTGGTCAATACACTCCCACAGGGGGATACCACTCAGCTGGTTCATGGCTGATGAGTGCAGCAGCAGTGGCAGGAGCCTCTCCCACCTCTGTGGCAGTTGGACATCCCTCAAGGGCTCCTGGACTATGAGAGGGCACAGGCCAGGTTAAGGGAAACCTCCCCCAAAATGCATGAATTTTGTGCCCTGGGCCTCTAATCCTAATATATAAAAACTCAAGGTCTATAACATTCCAAAATAACACAAGGTTCTACCAACCTGAAGTCAGAGCTGGGTTGCCATGGTGACCCAGCACTGATTGCCACCTCTGTGGGTGCCCTGACCCAGCACTGACTGCTCAAGGGACTGCAGATCAGACCCAAAGAGAGGACTAGAGAGAAAAACAGGGTCTGATTGGTAGCCTCTGTGGCAACTGTTGATCTGCACTTGCCTCTCTCTTTAGCTCCAGGACTGGCCAGCACCACACCTCTCTTTCTCTCCAGCCTCTGCTGGGGCTGCTGACCAACCTCGCCTCTCTGATCAGTCCTGATGGTAGGCCCAGAGATGCTGACACCAATCAGAACCAAATTTTGGTGAAATGCAAAGTGCCAATGACTGCCTAGGAGGTGGAGCTTTTGACACTGACTGGCATAGAAGCCAACCAATCAGAAGCTAATCTGGGTGAACTGCAAAAGGAGAACCTAAGATGAGAGCTAAGGAGGGGTTTTAAGGGTAATAGCTGTTTGATGTAAGCTGTAAGAAAGTGGTTCAATTTTTAATGACTGGTTTGGCAGTATAGTGCATATGGCTGGCTATCAGTCCATAGGGATTATGTATTTTTGTCTGCCAAGAGCATCTCTTCCTGATAAAAAAGACTTCCCACCCCCTTGTAAGCAACCCTATCCTATATAATCTAGCCATACTACTAAAAGGTAATATGCTAATTAGACCAGGTCAACCAGACATCTTCTGGACATTAGACTTTTTTCTGAACAAAGCCGTGGTGATGGGACCCAAGACAGAGGCCATTTGAGGTGATCAGGTTGGCAGGGGAGGCCGGTTGGGGGTGAGATTAGGCTGGCAGGGAAGGGCAGTTAGGGGCAACCAGGTCAGCAGTGGAGGGCAGCTGGGGGCAATCAGGCAGGCAGAGGCAGTTAAGGATGATTGGGCCATCACGGAAGAGCCATTGGAGCAACCAGGTCTGTTGGGAGCAATCAGGTCACCAGGGGAGGAAAGTTGGGATGAAATCAGGCTGGCAGGGGAGAGCTGTTGGGGGCGAGATCAGGCCAGCAGGCAAAGAGGTTAGGGGGGGATCACCAGGCAGAGTGGTTAGGGTCAATCAGGCAGACAGGCAGGTGAGCAGTTAGGAGCCAGCGGTCCCAGATTGCAAGAGGGTTGTCCAACCACAGGGATCGGGCTTAAACATGATTGAAGGGGATGCAGGCTGGGCTGAAGGACCTCCTTTCCCCACAACCCCCACGCATGAATTACGTGCACCTGGCCACTAGTATATTATGAAAATATAATGCTAGAAATGTACATCTACAATATAAATAAAAACCATGCTTTAATATTTTTAAATAAGCTAAAAGACTATTAAAAATATCTAAACTATATATGCTCTAAATAAATTTTTAAAAATCAAATTGATAAACTGCCATAAAATTAATATTATAATAAAATATATTAACATTAAATAAATGTTATCTTAAATAAATTTGTTGTCTTGTTATTCCTAAAATGCACTTTATATGACTTAAAGTCATATATTGAGAGAGTACCTGGGAAATTGGTATAGAATGGCTAGCACTTTAAGTAACAAGTACTCAAATGTGTTTTTGTGAACGAGGGCAGAGAAAGGGACATAAAGATTTGTAGTGAATTTTTGTATGTTTTCTAATGGAAAAGTCACTTCATCAAAAAGGAAGATAATATTAATAGTTTTAATATGTATTGAGATAATATGAAGGTAACAGAATGAAAAAAATTACAGAATAAGTCATTGATATATGTATAGTGTGTGTATGTGTGTTTTCATGTATTTGTGTTTTTGTGTAGAAAGAGAGAGATCTTGTTAATATTATAATGATTTTGCATAGAAAGGAATTACTTTTGCATAAGAAGGAAATATTTACATTAGAAAACTAAATGCCAAATAACTCATTTTCCCTATATTCATTTATAAATTTGATATGAACCTAAGCAAAATAACATGAGAAGCTTTTCTCATAGTACATGGGCAATATCTAAAATTCTGAGGACATATTCTCTTGACAATTCTTTCAGAGTATAGGCACTTGCTTAAATTGCTGGTCTGAATTAAAAGGAATAAAACCCTGGCTTCAGCTCAGAGCTGTAGAGAGCTGGAAAAACACCACTGTCTCCCACCCTGTAAATCAATGACTTTCCTTGAACTCATCAAATAACTAATTTTGTAAAGCCAACAAACAAATCAAAGAATAAAATGTGATATGAGAATGAGGTTTTAAATTTAAAATGAGTGTTAACTCTCAATAGAGGTTTGGAGATTGCATGTAACCAGGTAGAAATATTTAAAGAGAATGTGTTTACAGGGTTTTGGTTCTCTTTTATTTATTTGATTTTTGAAAGGAGAAAATGGTCTGGAAGCACAACCGTGTCGAAAATGAGCACTGATCTCATTTCTAAAAAGAAGAAAAATTCACTGAGTTAGGCTAACCTGCAGCAAAAGATTTCAGAAAATAAAAATATTGCACACTCAGTTAAATTGAAATGTCAAATAAATAACATATTTCATATATATGCCCCAAATAATATTTGGGACATTCTTATATGAAATGATAATTCATTATTTAGCTGAATATAAAATTTATTTGGCTATCGTACATTTTATCAAATGGCACTCATTACAATGAGTCTGATTAAATAAATTCATGCAACTAGTATATTTAGAACATAAATTTTACTCAGACACTCTGCAAATTAATTCTAAATAATATTTTTTTCTCCTTGTTGTCCTGAACGTATGTTTCTATATTACTTTAAAATCCTGGCTTCTGTTTAAAACATTAAAAATATTATAAATATGTCTACTTGGATTAGTATATAATACAAGTGTGATTGAGTTGCTCATTATTTAATCATGAAAATAATTAGGGGATTCAGTTGTTAGATGAAAAGGAAGCAGATGCAAACTGTAACTTCATATATCAATTATATTAATTTACCTTAGTGGCATGGTGAATATATGGAAATTACTAATGCCAAGAGTGGAACATAAGTAAAGCAGAAGGAGGAGTGTAATGTGGAACAAAAAGATTCTGGAAAAATCAAGTGCAACCTCAAGAAATAATTCACTCTTTTGACATCACAATCAGTGCGTGCTGAAATACAGGATTAGCAAAGCAGTGAGTCCACATAAAATTTCATTCTGCATTTTAATAGGCTGCAAAAGATTCTTCAGAAGTAAATTATGTTTTATCCAGAAGTCAGGTGTCATTGCTATAATACATTTAGAAATATTTATGATAGTTTTAGTTTGTTTTACAAAGAAAAATCGTAAAATATATATCTTTGGGCTTTATATTGCTAAACACATCTTGTTTTCCTCTCTCTCTCTCTCTCTTTCCCTCTCTATACTCTTACTCCTCCAGACATTCAGAAAATATATTGTTCAGAAAGAGAGGTTACTTGCCATAAGCTTTGGTCAGTAAGCAACTCAACCATAGCTGCAAAAAAAGTATAATTGAACAGATATTTGCATTCCCATATTCACAGCAGCATTATCCATCGTAACCAAGATAAGGAAACAACTTAAGTATCAATGGATGAATGGACAAAGAAAATGTGGGCTATCAACACAATAGAATTGTTTAGCCTTTAAAAAAGAAAAAAAATCCTGCTGTTTATGAAAACAAGATTAAACCTAGAGAACATTATGTTAAAGAACATAAGCCAAACACAGAAGAAAGAATACTGCATGATCTCCCTTACACGCAGAATCTAAAAAAGTCAAACTAGTAACAAAGAGAATGGTAGTTACCAGGGGCTGGAGGGTGAGAGAAATGGAAAATGTTGGTCAAAAGATATAAATCTTCAGCTATAATAGAATAATCTCTGGAAACTCAATAGTTACTATAGTGAATAATAATGTATCATGGACTTCACATTTGCTAAAAAAAACAAACAAATGAATCCCAATTGTTCTCACTCCACACAACACACACACACACACACACACACACACACACACACACACACACACACATGGTATCTATGTGAGGTGATGTATATGTTAATTTGCTTGGTTATGATAATCATTTCATAATATATACAAAATCAAAATATCATGTTTTAGACTTTAAATAAATATGTACATATAGAGACTTTATTTGTCAATCATATATAAATAGAGCTTGGGGTGAGAAAAGCATATTTGGACTAACCAGATCTCATTTATTCTTGTCTTATTCTGGATACAATAATAGGACTCAGATTCTAAAAATAAGAACAATGAGGCATAGTTCAATCAATCAGAGAAATAAGATTAGTGAAATAATTGGTTTGGATAATCTCTAACATCATTTTATTTTACATTTACCTAATGAGAATTCCCATAGCAGATTTGTGGTTCCACTTTTTAATTTTCTGCTTATCACATTTCCATCACTGATTTTTTAAAGCTATAAACATTTTCCATAATTCACTTTGTTTTTACCAGCAATTTAATTTAATAAACTATTTGATAATTATTTCCAATTAATAACCATTCATATGCCTTTAATCTTCTGAGTGACTTAAGTTTTTATATCTTGTTTAACAGGATGTTATAATTACTTCAAATTTATTCAGTTTAAAATGTGTTTGTTCAATGTAGAAAAATTAAAAAAAGCTAAGGAACATAATAATCATGCTCTTTCCAGCCATAGGCAAGAAATATTTGCTACAGATATATTAATTTATTTAATAACTAAATTAAGAATATGCTTGGGCATATTTATATGTAAAACAATTTCATCCTATGGTATTGATGTTAATGCTGGATAAGCACCCAGCATGCAAATTAATTTCTTCAGTGTATTCCTACACACCAATATCATGTCCAGTTTTTACCATTTAAATGGAACAACAATCATAAATTCAATCTTTATGCTCATATTTTGGATAGAGTTATGAAATCATAGAAGTCAATAAGATGATTTTAAGGTTTCTCACTATTGCAAACATACTCAAGATGAATTGAACAAATATACAATTCATCTAGCAGTGTATGAGAATGCAGGAAAACTCAATTTTTTATGCTTGTATGACTCCAATTCCATTTTTTGTTTTTAATATTTACCCACAACTTCACATCCTTGCCATTCCAGAAAGGCTCTTTGCTCAGAAAACAAAGGTATTTTTTTGTCCTTTTCTGTGTTTACAGTTCTTTATCATTATATTGTTGAATTTCAAAGTACAATGTTAAGTATTAGCAGATATCATTAGCTGTTTTCATCCTTGTCAATTTGCCACTTAAAGTTCGTTTGTTCTCTGGGCACCAAGTTCTAGCATGAAATGTGGCTAGAATGCCTTTTCTCTCAGCCTTGCATGTCCATCTGGTCATGGCATTTCTGTTCTCTCCAGAACCGCCAGGCCGGAGTCCATGTCTCTGTTACCTCCTTGTTTGGTCCCAGACACTTTAATACCAAGAGCTTTCTTCTCAGCAAAGTCTTCCATTGTATCTTTGCTTTTCCATAACTGTTCCACCTCCATGGAAATAAATATACACTGAGTGTCCAGATTATTATGATCTCTGAAACCATAATAAACTAGCCACTCAGTGTATATCCTATATAATAAAAGGCTAATATGCAAATTGTCCCCTCGACCAGAAGTTCGACCATCAGGCAAACTGGCCAACTGCCCATATCCCCTCCTCCTGGCTATGCTGGTAGGACCCCACGCATGCACAAATTAATGCATTCACATACACACACACATATACTGAGTGCTTTCAGAGATCATAATAACCTGGCCACTCAGTGTATATTGAATCTGTCTTCTAGTTTGCATGTCTGTTTGTCATTAATTTGTCCATTTGGGATTTTTTTTTTTACGAAAAAAATAGCAACAAAAAGAAATAGCAATTAGATTGTAATTGGCCTCAAAAGAAATGTATTACAACCTCATTTTTTTACCTTAACTCAGGAAGGGAACTTGAAGGAGAACTTTAGGATAATAAATATAGTGATGATTAAAGAATATGTTGCAGTTTCTTCCTTTGTTTACAATGGCCTCTTATCTCCCTGGCAAGCTTTTGCTCACTGGGTAGGTTTCAATTGACTTATTACTGCATTTGTAAAATATTTCTGTGCACTTCAAGAAAAATTAATTGCTGCTTTCTCTGTGTTCCCAAAGCACCTTACTCACTAGCACTTACCACATCATTAGCTACATTGCAGCTTGCTGTTAGCTAGTCCATAATTGTTTGTTTTAAAAGACCAATAATAAAACCTACTTATCTTTAAAAACCTAGCACCTTTCACTTTGCCTAGCAAAGGAATAAAAATGCATTCGTTGACTTGACTTGAATCAAATTGTCACTTCTGTAGAAAAAGTAGTACATTATTATACTGTCAGAAGGTTGGAACACTTTAATTCCGAAGGAGTAAAAACGACTTCAATCATCAAGCTGACTGTCTGGCTTTTCTGACTGTTTTCTATGGGCAAGCCTACCAGACTGACCGGAATATCCTCATCTGGTTTTCTAGTGAGGTTCTCTCCCTCTTTGGCAGATGTGAAGACATGTAGGTCATGTATTTTCTTCTTCAACTTTATTTTATGGACATTTTGAAGATAACTCATTATCTTATTCCATATCAATACATTGTTTCTGACAGTCAGATTATATTACAAATGATTATTCAATACCTATCATTTTTATTTATGTTCCACATCTCTCCTGTCCTCAATATATCTAAAAATCAAGTTTAAAAAACTACAAAATAAATAGGTGTTTCTTTATGTCTTTAAATTGATGGTTAATTTTTTATATCAGAATAAAAATTAATATACCTCACAAATGCCAAGTAATCATATGGTTTCTTTCTGCTGCCCTAATCGGAAATATTTGATCACTCGCAGTAAAATTATTGTTCATTATTGTGCCTTGATTATTTTCTTTATAGAACTTACTACCATCTGAAATTATATATGTTTGCGTTGAACAATAAAACAATCTAAAAACAACTAACAATAATTGCATTCTTATAATGTATCAGTCCTTATATATTATCTATTTAAGCTTTGTTCTCACCTCATGAAGAAGGCAAGATGATTTATATTTTACAGAAACTATCCTGAGACATTTAGAAGCCAGCAATTATCAACTGGTATGCAACAAAATTTTTTAAAACATACAATACCAGATTATTTTTTCAAGGGCACTGACCTCTTTCCCTTTGAATATCAAATTAGAAAATGACAAAAACCTCTGAAAAGATCCCATAAGGTGAGGAGGAAAGGGGACGGAAATCTGAAGACACTTTACTCTGACAGGGTACTCAGTATGTTTCACTTCTAAGAACTCCCTTCTTTTTCTCCTCAGGTCTAGGGTCCATAAAATTGTAGGGCATGTTTAGAAAATGCAGAGCTACTAAGAAGGTAGAAATAAGCCACCACATCTGAGCAAAGAAACTGGTACTCCTAACAGGTACAGGAAGCACACTGGGAAGAAGATGTATCTCTCCCCTCCTTTTGGCTTTCCAGTCTCCCTTCTGGGTTCCCTATTGGAAGAAAATGAGAGAAGCATCTGATGATGTTGAAATGAAGTTATATAGAGCTTTGACTCCATCATTGTAAAGCATAATATAGAGAAGAACTTGATTTGAGAGACAATCCTATATAATAAAAGGCTCATATGAAAATAGAACAAGCAGCAGAACAATCGGAAGAATCAAACAACCGGTTATTATGATGTGCGCTGACTACAAGAGGACATGTGCAGAACATGGCGAGTGTTGGCCATGTTGGGATGGTGGAGCAGGTGAGCAAGGGTGCCAGACCAAAGTGGGGCACCAGTTGTTGTCATTGGGGTGAGCCTGTGGTGGTTACTGGAGTCTTTGTTCTTGCACGTCACAGTTCCATCTGGCACTCACATCTGCTGCTGGTGCCAAAGCCGCCACTCACACCCTCTGCCAGTGTTGGAGCCACTACTTGCACCTGTTGTCGGTGCCTGGCACCAGTCCTGATCACTGGGTGCCATCAGCAGGTGTGAATGGTGGCTGCCAGGCTCAATCGCCCATTGGGGGTTCTCCACCTTCCTCTGCTCCTGAGTGGTGATTGGGGCAGCAGCCACTGCTCACACCCATTAATGGCACTGGCCCTGCTTGTACTCTCTGCTAGTGCCAGCCCCAATAGCTCTACACCATCAGCAGGTGTGAGCAGGGTTGGAGCCAGCAGAAAGTAGGAGCGGTATCAGCAGGAGCAGGCCTGCCTACAGACAGGGGACCAGGAGCGGCGGTGGAAGGGGCCGGGTGGGGTCAAGGAGGATGGTCCGAGACCCACCCCTGTGCCTATCCTATCCTCACAACCCACAGTTCCTTTCAAGATGCACGAATTCATGCACTGTGCCACTAGTTATTGAATAATAGGCATACCATCTAACAGTTAATATACATTTATCACCTTAGCTTCATTTTTTCTCCTTTCCTTTGTGTGTGTTTATGTGTATGTATATATAAATAGTAAATAAGCATATGAAAAGATGTTCATTATCATATAATTAAATTTCAAATTATATTTATGTATGCACACTCACACATACATATACAAACACATACATTTTAATGAATTTACATAATGTAAAATATGGGAGGAAGTATGAGGAAACTCTAATCAAGACAAAATATTTCATTTGTAATATTTAGAATAGACTATCAATGTTGGAATCATTATACTTCTTGTTTCTATGTAGCTCAGTTTTACTGTTTTGTTTTTTTATTATTCCAAATTGGTATTTTGTTTATACTACAAAACAAATGTATAGAAATCATAATATATAAATCAACGAGACATATATGAAATATAGTCATCATACATAATATGCTAAACTGCAACTTTCCTGTAAACATCTTGAAATTTGCCAATACAAATATATGTTCTTGGGCTATGTATTTATTTTTTGAAAAATTAACCATTCAAATAAGTTAAATAATAAGCCTTAGTAATTTAGTTATGTATTACAAAGTAATTCTCAGGATTAACTAATTTGTGACTGTGTGTGTGTGTGTGTGTGTGTGTGTGTGTGTGTGTCTGTCTGTGTGTAGAAGTAACACTGCCTTCAACAAAACCTAGCATAGTAGTTATGTAATAAATATTTGTTGAATACTTAATTAGGAAATATTTTCTCATATAATAAAGAATAATATGCAAATTGTCCCCTCAACTGAGAGTTCAACCAGAGTTCAATTAGGGGGTGGGACTGGTCTGCCAACCACCCTGGGCCCCTTCCCCTGGCTAGTCCTAACCCTGATGTGCTCTGATTGGGGGTGGGGTTGGTGGGCCAACTGCCCACGGCCCCACTTAGGGCAGGCTGGCTGGATCCCACCCATGCATGAATTTGTGCACTGGGCCTATAGTAAATGTATAATTACATATTAAAAGTGCATTGTGATGCATAAAAACAACATAATAAACGTGCTTCCAATCCCTAACTCAAAAACTTCAAAGTCAACTTTGGATGATCAATAAATAACCGCCAATCACTGTGCTAAGTACCTTATTAACAATTCCTCATTAAACCTCCTATGATTGCATGGCCATTCGATGACAGTGATAACATTGAAAGTTAAGGTTTACAGTTTTTAACAATTGATCTCATTTTCCTGCAATAATGTCACCTAGCACAGACCATCATCAATGAGATTTTTTTTTTTTTTTGGTTTCTTGTGAGCATCCAATCTGAGTATAAAGTTAGCAAATGGCTGAGATTCCAAATATGTGTGGTATAGGTCAACAGTGCTGCCCTTTACTTTCACATGCCTCCAAGAGGGTTATATATATTTAAAAACCTCATTATTACATGATATAATGCACTTTGTGAAAGAAACACATTCTTTGTTCATTGGCTCCAAATAGAATAACTGTCTAAAAAGATAGAGGGAAATCAATTAAAATGCTAAGGTAAGAAAAATAATCTAAAATATTAGCTTCCATTCATTTTTTGCAAGGATTACAGTATAATAAATGGCACAGAATAGGATATTTTCCTGAACTTTCCATTTAATGATTTCCTATTAACATGATGCAGTGATTTCACTAGGCCATCACCTCATTATGCACAGAGCAAGCAAGAACAATAAATTTATTTTTATGAAGACCTCTGACTCCAATTTTATTTTTATTTCACTCTACTAACAGAAAGACATCAGATTCACCATCTCAAAGAAGGCAGGGAAAAGTGATAAATTTGTATAACTTTCTATCTATTCCCTTCTTTTTTACAGTCTACTATTCCTACTTCTATGTATTTGTGTGCAGGCACAGACAAAACATACACATATACCAATCTTCTTGATTATAATAATTATATATAGCAGGTAGTCTTAATCCACTTGTTCTGTCATTATAGAGTTTTACACTGGCTGGCTTTAAAAAAAAACAGAAATTTATGTTGTCACCTTTCTGGAGCCTAAATATACAAGATCACAATGCCAGAATGGTTGATTTCTGATAAAAGATCTCTTCCTCGCCTGTAGATGTCAATCTTCTCTCTCTGTCTTCATATGATGGGGGGAGAGAGAGAACAAGCTCTCTGGTAGTTTCTCATATGAGGGATTAATCTCATGGCGAGGCCCCCACTTTTATAATCTCATCTAAATCTAAATATCTCCCAAACACCCTATCTCCAAAAGTCATCATATTGGAGGTTAGGTTTTCAATACATGGATTAATGAGAGATACAATTCCATTTATAGCACATGAAATATTATATTTAAATGTTATTATTAAAATTCTAAGGTAAAACTGAAAATGGCAGCAGAATAGACGGACATGTCCTGAGCCTTCTCCCTGAGCAGACAAAGAGAACAGCTGAAGGTTGCACTGGTAGCATTTGTTGCCAATTTAAGGGACAGTTATACTCCAGGAGAAGGTGAGGGACTGTTAGATAAGGTTTGCTTGACCAGGCAGCCCCCACACTGCTGCTGGGGTTTTTTCTCCCAGAGCCACCAGCTCGGATGTGGAAACCACACCATCTTGAAGAGAAAAGTGGAGGTTTACAGAAGTCTGAAAAGCTATAACTGTGACAACCACTGAACAGCTGCAAGCCCCAAAACACTGGTCCCCAATTGGTGCAAACACTCGGATTAAGAGGAGCTCTACACTCGTGCCACATGAAAAGGTCAGATTTTGCCTGGGATAAGGTGAGATCTCTGGTCCCACAGGACAGAGAAATGCGTGCAATGGGAGCTGGAGGACAGGGGGAAAACTGCACCTAGAGAAATCCATGGCTGTTGGGCCTGGAGTGATCTATGAATGTGGAAGGGGGTCCGCATAGCTTCTAATGGAGGGGATCTCTAGAAAGCAACCCATTTTGATCTGATGCAGAAATACAGCCTGGGAGTTATTAAAGTGTGCCGGCTGCTTGGACAAGAGCAGGGAAGGGGGACTGTGCAGACTTGTGCTCTTTCCTCTTCAGATCCTTGCTTCTGATGGCTAAGCCCAATACATAGGATCACCCAGTTGGGGACACCCTGTGAGACAGCAGGGGAAAGTTGTTTTATTGGAACCTGGGAATCAGAGTAGAGAGTGACTATTAGAGAACTGGCTCTAGAGAAGCCCACTCCCACAAAGTGGTATTGAGTGCCACAGGGAAAGCAGGATCTAAGCAGAGGCTGGAGAGGACCTATAGTTTCAGAGGTCAATCCAGAGACACTGCCACCCAGAGGCTTACTCAAAAATTGACTCTTGTGTAATCACAAAAGAATAAAGAGATTAAGATACACCACCTGCTTAAAAAAGAGGACTGGCTTACAACACTGAACACCAGTAGAATGCAGTTAATGGCAATACTGTCCGGACTGGAAAACAGGCATGCCAAACAGAACAATAGAGGAAGTGAATGACCTTCACTACTGCACATTCTATTTTTTAATTTTTAATTTTTTCATCTTTTTCCTAAGAAACTATTTTTTTTCTTTTTTCCTCACTTGATTTTACCTTTTTAATTATTACATTTTTATTTTTAATTAGTATTATTACAACTACTATTTTATCTTTTTGAAAAAAAGGTGTCATTTTATTTTATTTTTATTTTACTTTGGGATTAGAGTTCTACATTCTATTTTCATCTTTCCTTTAGCATCAGTTTACTCTATCTCAACTCTACCTTTAGGCCATCACTCTCTTCCTCACTTTTCCCCTTTCATTGTCCTATTTCTCTTACCCTTTTCCTACTTTAGATTGTCCCTCTTCTTTCTTTTTACCCCCTGTTAAATTTTCACCTCATTTATATATTAATTTCCAATCCCCTGCTCCAAGTTCATACACACATCTCTCTTCTCTGTCTTCACTATCCAAAAAATTGTTTTTCTCCCTGTCCTTTTGTTGTTGTTTGCTTAAATGTTCATTATATCAATTTTTTAAATATTTTTGTGAGATTGTTTTGCTTATTCTTCTTGTTTTGTTTTGCTTTTTGTTTGCTTTGTTTTTGTTTGTTTTTTACTTCTGTTTTTTCTCACATCCCTTGATATTATTTGTGTTTGTATTTTTATTAATCTCCAGGTACTTGTTGCTGGCATTTGTTGGGATTAGCAAGTGTTCTATTAGAGTTTTCTCCCCATATATATATGTAATTTGTTTCCCTCTTTATCTTATTCTCTTTCTTTTCTCTCTTATTTTTTTTTATTTTTCTAGTATGTTATTTTCTTTTTGCGCCCTTCTTCCAATTTCATTTTGGTACTCCTTTCTTTTCTTTTTTCTTCTTCTTTTCTTTCTTCTTCTTTCTCTCCTATCCTCTAATTTGTCTCTCTCTAGTGATCAACTTTATTTGTGGATATTAATATTGTGAATACATTTCTGTTCAGTGCCTTGTGTATTATATACCTGGTTGTGTTGTATTTTGTGCCTTTCAGTCAATGCAGGAGAGAGAGAACTATATAACTAGACACCTGAAGAAGTGAGACCATGAACAGAGAAAGAAACAGCCCACATATGAAAGAAAAACAGTCATGTCCAGAAAAGAAAGTAAATGAAATGGAGGCAAGCTACATGCCAGAAAAATAATTCAGATAAATAGTCTTAAGGTGGCTGAAAAAAAATGGTAGACAAATTCAACAATATGAGTAAGAACCAAGAGGCAATCAAGAACTAAGAAGATATGAAAAATAGCATTGCTGCTATAAAGAACTCCATAGAAAACATCAAAAGTAGACTAGAAGAAGTAGAGGACTGCATCAGTGAGCTATAAGACAAAGTAGGAAAAAAATACCCAAGTAGAGTAGCTTCTAAAAAAAAAAATTAAAAAGCAGAAGGAGAGCATAAGGGAACTATGGGACAACATGAAACAAAACAACATCTGCATAATAGGGGTGGAGGTTCCAGAAGGAGAGGAAACTGAACAAGGAATAGAAAACCTGTTTGAAGAAATAATGACAGAAATTTTTTTCTGATATAGGGAAGAAAAAATCCACACAAATTCAAGAAACTCACAGAGTGCCAAGCAAAATGAACACCAAAAGACCCGCACCAAGGCACATTATAATTACATTGGCAAACACCAATGACAAAGTAAGAATCTTAAAAGCGGCCAAAGAGAGACAGAAAGTTACCTACAAAGAAACCCCCATCACACTAGTGACTGATTTATCAACAGAAACTAATCAGGCTAGAAGGGAATGGAAGGAAATATACAAAGTCATGCAAAGAAAGGGTCTGAATCTAAGAATACTGTACCCAGCAAGGCTATCAATCAAAATTGAAGGTGAAATCAGGAGCTTCACAGACAAAAAAAGGACTAAGAGAATTCATTACCACCAAATCATCAATGTAAGAAATGCTAAAAGGTCTGCTGTAAAAAAAGAAAAAGAAAAAGGAAGCAAGAAGGAACACAGGGGTTAAGAATAAAAATGGCAACAAATACATACCTATCAATAATAACTTTAAATGTCAATGGATTAAATGCTCCAATCAAAAGAAATAGGGTAATGGATTGGATAAGAAAACATGACTCATATATCTGCTGTCTACAAGAAACCCACCTCAGAAAAAAAGAAGCACTCAGATTGAGCATGAAGGGATGGAATACAGTTTGTCAAGCAAAGGGAAATTCAAAAAAAGCTGCGTTAGCAATACTTATATCAAACAAATTAGATCTCAAAGTGAAAGACATAAAAAGAGATAAGGAAGGCCACTTCATAATACTAAAGGGAGCAATCCAACAAGAATAAATAACTCTGATCAACATATATGCCCCCAATACAGGAGCACACGAATAAAAAAAAAAAACAAGCAAACAAACAAACAAAAATTTCTGGAGGATATCAAGGGAGAGATTGACAGCAGTATACTCATAGTAGGATACTTTATTACCCCACTATCACCATTGGACAAATCCTCTAAACAAAATTCAGCAAAGAAACATCAATCCTAAATGAGTCACTAGACAAGATGGAATTAATTGACAGGCCAATAACTATTGAAGAAATTGAAGCAGTCCTCAAAAAGCTTCAAGCAAACAAAAGCCCTATGCCAGAGAGCTATACAAGAGCATTTTACCAAACATTTCACCCCAAAGCCACAGAATATACATTCTTCTCAAGTGCACATGGGTCATTTTCAAAGATAGACCATATGTTGGGTCATAGGCAAAGTCTCTTCAAATTCAAGAAAATAGAAATCATATCAAGGATCTTCTCAGATCACAGTGACATAAAACTGGAAATTAACTACAATAAATACAATCCAAAGAAATCAAACATGTGGAGACTAAACAGCATTCTATTAAACAATGACTGGATAACCAGGGAGATCAAGGAAAAAATAAAAAAGCATTATGGCAACAAATGACAATGATGATAACACAACAATACAAAATCTATTGGACATAGTGAAAGCAGACTTGAGAGAGAAGTCCATAGCTCTACAACCCTACTGCAAAAAACAAGAAACAATGGTAATAAATTACCTAACCTTACTAATCAAAGAGCTAAAAGAGAGCAAGAAGAAAAGTCCAGTGTAAGCAGAAGGAAGGAAAGAGTAAAGAAGAGAGTGAAGAAAAACGACATAGATACCAAAGAAACAATTCAAATGATCAACAAAACCAAGAGCTGGTTCTTTGAAAGGATAAACAAGATTGAGAAACCTCTAGCCAGGCTCACCAAGAAGCAAAGAGAGAGGATCCAAATAAACAAAATCAGAAATGAAAAAGGTGAAATAGCAACGAATCCCAACGAAATACAAAGGCTTATTAAAAAATACTATGGACAACTCTATTCCAACAAACTGGACAAGCTGGAGGAAATGGGCATATTCTTAGAAAAATATAACCTTCCCAAATTTAATCAGGAAGAATCAAAACATCTCAACAGGCCAATAATGATGGAAGAAATTGAAGCAGTCATCAAAAAAACTTCCAGCAAATAAAAGCTTGGTGCCAGACAGCTACAGAGGAGAGTTTTACCAAACATTGATGCAAGAATTAAAACCTATCCTCCTCAGACTATTCCAAAAAGGTCAATAAGAAGGAACACTTCTAAGCACCTTTTATGAAGCCAGCATCACCCTAATACCAAAACCAGATAAAGACAACACAATGAAAGAGAATTAAAGGCCAATATCCCTCATGAACATAGATGCCAAAATCCTCAACAAAATTCTAACAAATCAGATCCAGAAGTACATCAGAAAGAACATACACCATGACCAAGTAGGATTTATCCCATAAATGGAAGGATAGTACAATATCCACAAATCAATAAATGTGATACATCACATAAACAAATTGAGAGATAAAAAATCACATAGTCATGTCAACTGATGCAGAAAAAGCATTTGACAAAATCCAATACCCTTTCTTGATAAAAACTCTCAACAAGGTGGAAATGAAAGGATCATACCTCAACATCATAAAAGCCATATATGATAAACTCACAGTCAACATCATATTCAATGGGCAAAAACTAACACCATTTCCCCTAAGAACAGGAACAAGACAAGGATGCCCACTTTCACCACTCCTGTTTGACATAGTACTGGAAGTATTAGCCATTGCAATTAGACAAGAATAAGAAATAAAGCGCATCTAAATTGGAAAAGAAGAAGAAAAGCTGTCCTTATTTACATATGACATGATACTGTACATAAAAACCTGGAAAACTCCATAAAAAAACTAATAGATTTAATAAATGAATTTGGCAATGTAACAGGATACAAAAATAATGCCAAGAAATCTATTATATTTCTATACACTAATAGTGAACTTACAGAAAGAGGGACTAAAAAAGCAATTCCATTTAACATTGTACAAAAATTTTTAAGATACCTAGGAATAAACTTAACTAAGGAGGTAAAAGACCTATATGCAAAAAAGTACAGTTCACAGAAAAAAGACATAGAGGAAGATGTAAACAGATGGAAGAGCATACCATGCTCATGGATTGGGAGAATCAACATCATTAAAATGTCCATACTACCCAAAGCAATCTATAGATGCAATGCACTCTCCAAAGGCATATTTCACAGCCCTAGAAAGAATTCTTCATAGATTCATCTGGAACAAAAAAAAAAAGACCACAAATAGCCACAGCAATTCTGAGAAAGAAGACTAAAGTAGGCGGGATCTCAATACCAGATTTCAAGCTATATTACAAATCAACTGTTCTCAAAAAAGCCTGGTATGGCACAAGAACAGACATATAGACCAATGGAATCGAAGAGAGAACCCAGATATCCACCCAAACCACTATGCTCAATTAATATTTGACAAAGGAAGCATGAACATAAAATGGAGTCAAGACAGTCTCTTCAATAAATGATATTGGGAGAATTGGACAGATACATGCAAAAAAAAAAATGAAACTAGACCACCAACTTATACCATATACAAAAATAAACTCCTAATGGATACAAGACTTAAACATAAGATGGAAAACTATAAGAATACTAGAGGAATCCACAGGCAGCAAAATCTCAGACATATGCCAAAAGAACTTCTTCATTGATACTGCTCCTAGGGAAATGGAAACTAAAGAGAAAATAAACAAATGGAACTATATCAAAATAAAAAGCTTTTGCACAGCAAAAGAAACCTTCAACAAAACACTGAGAAAGCCTACTGTATGGGAGAATATATTTGCAAATGTTATCACTGATAAAGGTTTAATCTCCAACATCTACAGGCAACTTATACAACTTAATAAAAGGAAGATAAATGATCCAATAAAAAAATGGGAAGTGGACCTAAATAGAATCTTTATAAAAGAAGACAGAAGGAAGGCCAAGAGACACATGAAAACATTCTCAAAGTCACTAATCATTTGAGAGATGCAAATAAACACGACAATGCGATACCATTTCATACCTGTCAGAATGGCAATCATCAACAAATTAACAATTGTCAAGTATTGGTGAGGATGCAGAGAAAAAGGAACCCTCTTGTACTCCTGTGGGAATGCAAACTGGTGCAGCCACTGTGGAGAACAGTATGGAGTTTCCTCAAAAAACTAAAAATATAAATCCCATTTGACCCAGTAATCCCACTCCTAGGTATATAGCCTAAGAAACTAGAAACACCAATCAGAAAAATTATATGTACCCCTATGTTCATAACAGCAAAATTTACAATAACTAAGATTTGGAAACAGCCTAGCTGCCAGTCAGCAGATGACTGGATCAGAAAACTATGGTACATTTACACAATGGAATACTACACTGCCATAAAAAGAAGGAATTCTTACCAATTGCAGCAACCTGGATGGAACTGGAGAGCATTATGCTAAGTGAAATAAGCCAGTCAATGAAAGAAAAATCTACATGATCTAAATCATTTATGAATAATAAAGAACATTATAAACTGATGAACAAAAAGATAGATACAGAGGCAGTGAAGCATCAAACAGACTTCCAAATTGCAATGGTAAGGCTAGGGAGAGGTGGGTTAGATAAGAAATCAACCTAAGGACTTGTATGCGTGCATATAAGCATAACCAATGGACACATGACATTGGAGGGTTAGGGTATGCATGGGAGTAGGGGGGGCAATGGAAAGAAACATGCACATGTAATACATTAATAAAAAATAAAAAAAATTACTAAGGTAATGTACATTATCCTTTTAATTTATTACTTTTAAAAAATTGAAGTTATATTTCTGAGTTATCTTCTTTAATAGAACATATATTTAACAGAATTCAGTTTATTTATGTTATTTGTAGATTATCTTGAAGATAATTGTACCTTGATTCATTCCAATTAGAGTATATGCTTCCATTTTTACATATTCTCTTAAAATATTGTTTTTGTCTGTTTCTGTCTGGATACCATGTAGACAATGACAGATGTGGCCTAATTCCCATAAAAATTGCCAAGTATGACTTTGTCTAATTTTATATATTCAGAATCAGGATTAATTTCCCAGAGGCAATTTCAAATTTTTAAAATATATACAAAATCACAAAGAATATAGTCATTGCTCAGTGAAGACTTTCTGAATCCTACCTGTGTTGCTCCTTCATTATTTTTCATTTCCTGGAAGAATAGCTGGCATTAAAACAGATAATTTTAATTAACACTTTTGTACTGTTATTTTTTGCATTTATATTACTTAACATATAATGGTCATTATATTTTAATTTGATCATTAACTTTAAATTACATGCAGAAAAGTGAGTCTTCTTTTTAACTGAGTTTCATATAGATATAAATATTATGCTATGAATATCTTGTATGTAACACACACACACACAAAGAATTAACAATTTTAAATCAATTTAATTGGTTAAGACTGTGGGACTCTATCTTAATGTACTACTTGGAGGTAAAATCCAAGTGTAAAGTCACTATGCCATAGTGTTCATGTATAAGTTAAGGCAGTCTTTTTTGATGTATCTAAATATCAAAATTACTGGCTTAAAAACTGTGATTATCTTATAGAACAAACTAAAAAAATATTTACAAAGAATGCATTTTTGAGAAAAGACTTACATTCAAAATATGTAAAAATTCTTATAAACAATAAGAAAACAAGCAACCTGATTAAAAATGGGCAAATGATATGAACAAATATATATATGATTATCATATGAAAAGATGTGTTGCGGAGTGAACACGAGTGAATGACCACTGGAGTCCAGGCCCAAGTAAAATTCAGGGAGCCTTTATTAGACAGCCAGCTTGTTGGCCAGCCAGCCAGCGACTGCTCTGCCTTTCTCCACGCAGGGAGTCCAGAGAGCAGCAGTGACCCTTTGTGTAGGACCACTTTTAAGCGCATTTACCATGTCTTGTTTTTGCAGAGCAAACCACCCAAGACAAAACAGTTTTTCCCAAGCAACATCAGAGTCATGCCATTGACGACCATGTCATTTACAGGGTCATCTTGTTCTTCAGAAAGCTGACAGTGTTCTATGAAAGAAGGCCTACATGCTGGGAAGGGGCCATGAGACTATCTCAAGGCCTGGCCTGATGTCAGCACTGACAATTCTATCAACTGCCTCTCAGGATTGGGGCATGCTCAAAAATTGCCACTCTCTCACAGATGCTCAGTATCTTACATAATTAAGAACTTTGAAATTAAAATTAAATTGAGATACCCTTAAACATCTATTAGCATGGCTAAATCCCCAAAATCCTGACAATTCCAAATCTTAAAAGAGGATGTGAAGCATCAGGAATTCCTATTTCTTGCAAAATAAAAGTAAAAAAGAGAAGAAAAAATTGATTAAAGAGATATATTTAATGTTTATTTTGAGCTCTAAGAAAATATAAATTACAAAATAGCAAGACATATATTGCAGTGTTTTGTTGAATATAGCAGGTGAATATAACATTTTATTTAACTTAAGTTTTTTACTAAATGATTGCAAAATCATAAGAAAGATAATATATATATGGAGTGAACAAGATGAATAGACTTAGCAGTTGGAGGGATTATGAGCCAACATTTTATAGAGGAGATGAGAGAAGATAATGGAACTAGAAAGTAGATAAATGGTTGTATAACATCTGGGCAATAATCAACATGAATTAGCAAAAAGAGAACTCTCTACAATTTTAAAAAGCTTAAAAATACTGCAGTAGCTACAGGTAAACCAGGCTCAAGAAGCATTTTTATAATATGGGATTACTGAACACATAATATTGGTTAAGGACAATACACTACTTGGAACACACTGATTATACAAAAGAGAAAATTATGTACACTGCAGGAAGTTTTTAAACTACATGGTCAGGAAGAGTAACAGTGATTTAATTTAGGAGAAGTGAGATCAATTACTTCAACTTATGAGACTAAAGAGACAAGGCTTGCATTTTCAGTAATGTTTTTAAATTTGTAAAAGGAACAGTGATTTGTGGGAAATTATACAAGATTGCTCCAGTTATCTTGCAGTGGGAAGGAAAGAGCAAAGTTCTCCTTTGAAAGTCAGTTAGAATTTCTCTCACTGCTCTCTGCTTTGGATAGTGTTTAAAAAATGGGTGAAGAAAGGTGTCAGGTTGAAATAAATGATGGATAACTGGTTCTGAAGACTGTCCAGTTTGAAACCAGAGGTTTTAGCTGTGACCATCCATTCTAAATGAATGATTTTCTCCAACTGCACATGGAAATGCAGATATAGGATTATAACAGTTATCCACTTCTTTTTCCCCCTGGGTATTTGTGGCTGAGGTAAGGCATTAAAAGTCACTAGGTATTGGTAAGAGAACATGTAAGTGTAAAACATAAGATACAGATTGAATGGGTGTTTAGCTGATCTGTATTCTGAGAAATATAGAGGGGTCACAAGAGCATAATTTTACAAGTTCTACCATCTATGAATGAGAGTGCAGAGATAAAAGGTTATGAGGTTGTGACCAAAGATGATAGCATTGGATTTTAATATTTATATGGTGAAAGAGCCCTTGGAGATAAGACTATCTAGCTTAGGGTTTCCCCAAGTGTGACTGAGAGAGCTACTTGAGTCAGAATTGCTTAGAGTTTTTATAACTATGCTGGCCTAGGGTCCCTTCCAGATGTAATAGAAACTCTGAGGATGCTGCCAACAGCTCCCCTTTGTTAACATAAACCAGATAATTGTGTATAAACTAGAATTGAAAAATCACTGATAAAACTTATGACCAGTAAGAGCATGTCAGATATGAAGTAAAGTTAATCAAAGCCTACACATTTTAAAATAGGAAGGGTAAAAGTCTAAAACTTTAAATCTTTGACATTAATGATTGATGTTCAAGTGAGGACAAAAAAATAAAATAAAGAATAGTTAATCTGTAAAATGACAAGTGGCGACATGCAGGTCTGACTTTTCTTGCTAATTTTGGTGATCTGAATTAGGTTATATGATTGGATTATGTCATCCGGGTGGATAGAAAGCTGAGAAACAATGAATCAGAGACCAAGAGTAAATACAAGGGCAGAGCTTTATGCAGCAGCACTGGTTCATTCAGTATGCCTTCATCAAATAGGTATGTCAATTTAATGATTACTGTCATCAGCTTTTGGAATACTAGAAAATTTAATATTCCAAAACACCCAAAATCTTTATCGTTCTTGCCCACAGGGAAATAAGCTGATCACATGAAAAGCTTGGCATGGCCTTGACCTTTAACTTAAAGGAAGTAAGATAAATACTCAGGGAAAGTTATTGAGGATTTGAATATTTAGAGCAACATACTAGTAGTCTATAACTGAGAAAGCCTAGGAGTGGCTGCCATCATGAGCACCTTGGCAGGGGCAAGTTTAAGGCATTCTGAGTACCACACGAGAAAATCCAGATATTTCCCTACTCTCTTTTATGGGGAGGTTCATTGCCTGGTCCCTTTCTTGTACTGAATTATATCAGGAATCGGTAAAACTAAAATTTGAGAATTTGGCAGCCTGGACTTCACCTGGAAAGGTGAATGGCATTTAGAGGTGGATCCATTTAACTTTCAAATGAAGGATCGATGTCTACCACCATGACCCTTAGTTTTAGTGCTCTCTGATATGGAAGGAAGTGCATCCACTCTGGAAGCAGTTTTGCATAAAGGAAACATGTAGACAGTTTGACTGATTATGTGAAACAGAGACAAACCAAACAGAATATAAGCAAAATCACAAACTTAGGAACTCAAATGCATTGGATAGTGTGGAATAAAAGATGTGTTTTAAATATTAAAACACTAGGTTTAGAAAATATGTCTTTCTCTTATTCCGCAGGTTTCAATTCCTCAAGTAAGAGCTCTCCAGACCGAAAACTATTAATACACTGAAATGTGTACTCAATTGATCTCATTCAATTTGGTTAGTTACCTATAGAGGGAGCCTATTGTATTTCCAGGATTTCATATTATACTAGACTCCAATAAAAGGTATTTTTTTGTGTATGTGTATGGTGGTAGGAGGAGGGATGGTGGTGTGAGAAAGAGAGATAGAGAGATACAGCGAGGAATAGGGAAGAAGAGAATATAGGTGAGCTTGAGTGTCTGGGTATAGTATGACATGTGCAAAGCCTACATCTTCATGTATTATTTTGCATTTTGCTGATGTGCTTACTGAAATACAGAGGTCTGGCAGGCGATGAGAGTTACTTTTTGTTCAAGCTATTTTAGATACTGAAATATTTTCAATATATGGAAGTGTTGGAGGTGGAAATGATGTTCTTTCATGGAGTTGCAGGCAAAGCATTCCAGAAGACCCACATATGGAAGGATGTGCTTCTAGTTTGGGGATTTCTTTGGGTGAAAATGAAAGGCTGCTCTCAGTTTCCCAAGTCTCATCTTTGTCCGCCACAAAAAAAAAATCCAACCCTGTTTTCATCAGGCCCAGAAATAGGACCATTGTCCAGACATTTTGTGCCATTGGTTCAGTCCATGTCTTTGCCCTCATCAGCTGTAGTCTGTGTTCCTGGCTGAGTTCTGGCTGGCATTGTGCCCAGGCTCACTTGGGGCTCACACAGCCAGGATGCAGCAGCTGCTAGCGCTAAATGGTTGCTATAGAAAGAAAAAGTGGAGAGAGAGAGAGAGAGAGAGAGAGAGAGAGAGAGAGAGAGAGAGAGAGAGAGAGAGAGAGAGAGAGAGAATATCAACTTTTTATCAAGTTGATTAGTTGATTATCTTACCTCAGCCTTGGGAAAGATCAGGTACCCTTTCAAACTAACTAATCAACTTCCTAATCTTTCATAGGCTACACTAACCAATCCATTTCTTATATCATCTGAGGTTCTGATCCTTTTCCCAGGTTAGACAGATAGGTCTCTGTGATCCCTGTCTTACTGGTAGCTCCTACTAGCATGCCTCAAAATAGAAGGACCTTCTGTTGTGCCACCTTGGCTTTTACTGGGCATGTTTTCAGAGAGAAATTTTCCCTTTATTGTTCTACCCTTCCCCCAATAATCTGCTGTAGGGATCTATGGTTCCCTGGGGAGTGGTGAAGCTCTAGCTTCCTAGAGAAGCAGGCCTAATATTGGATTCAACTTTCCAGTTTACTAGGCTTCTTGATATCTGATTCTTATTGCTCCCTTCCTTTATTAATACATAGATATTACACTAATAGAAGATCTTTGACATAATCAACTCCTTGTATTGATTTTAGAAAGAGAGAAAGAAAGAAAGAAAGACAGAAAGACAGAAAGAAAGAAAGAAAGAAAGAAAGAAAGAAAGAAAGAAAGAAAGAAAGAAAGAGAGAAAGAAAGAAAAAACATCTATATAAGAAACATAGATTAGTTGCCTCCCATATGCACCCTGACCAAAGATTGAGCCCACAACACTATGGTGTATAGGATGATGCTCCAATAAACTGAGCCACCTGGCCAGGGCTGCCATATTCAATTATTAAAGCATGAGTGAAAGTGTTATTACAGCTGTAAGGTGTTACAGTGCCATGCACTGCATGCAGAAATATGGAAGGATTAAAACATAACTAAATTTTCTTTAATAACTTTTTTACTAAGATGCTCTCTGATTTAGAGGTAATTAAAACAGCAAATATATAACACTATACAAAAAAAGTGAAATATAGGAAAAAATGCTACTGCTAACACTAACTACTTAATAATTGTTAACTTGTGTATTCACTACTAATTTCCTTAACCCAATCCAGTAATCAAACAGATGACTCTTTGGTCACAATGTTGTTTCCTAAAATACTCAATTCAACATTTTGAATGCTCATAGATATAAGCATAGTTTTTTGGTTTTATTAAAATAGCTTGATAGCCATTGAGATTATCACTACCAAACCTACCTAAATCAGCATTTTTAGTTACCTGGAAGAAATTGCCCAACAGCTGCTTGTCAATTAACTTGTAGGCAAAATCCTGCTGCTGTGAGCTCACTTGAATGCTGCCACCTCTCAGATACCCAGCTGGTTCCTAGAAATCTCTTTGCCGAAGCCACTAAAGAACTGATTCTTGGTATAGTTGGCATATCTAGGATCCTGCTCCAGCTGCAAAGCCAACCTGTATTCTGATGGGTTAAGAATTGTTGAAGTTCTTCAATATTGCCTCTGTTCTAAACTATCATCATTTGAACTCATCGAAATATTGGAAGGTGATATAGCCATAAGAAAGCAATGAAAAAAAATAAACAAACTGAGGCACACTTTTTATTTTGTTTTATTTTATATTGATGCTGAAACTCTCAGTTTTAGGAAACTGAACAGAACTATATGCAGCAATGTGGTTTTTGATAAACTGTTGTGGTCAAAATATCTTCATACCAAAACAACATACTTATTAATTACAGGGAAGGGTATTCTATGAGAGAAAGGGAAAAAAAGAGCTCAGGATTTAGCATTTGTCTCAAGGGCCTAGTGATGATCTGGCTTGGGTTGCTAGACTGCTGCTGGTGAGACTCTCCCTTCTGGCTGTCAGATGGGAGGAGAGAACACATAGCAGACATCTGGGCTTGCACACAGGGGGCATGCCTTGGGACACATTGCGGCCTAGACAGCATATGGGCAAGGCAGAAAGGAGACTTCTGAGAGCATGCCTGGATCTTATATCATAAACTAGGCTGGGACTCACTGCAGCATGATGGTGTGGAAAGGAGGAGAGTAGAGATAGAGAAAACCAACTCCATGCACATCAGATTCAGTACACTTGGATCCTGCCAACAGGTAAGTCACTATCATGCAATCCTTCACTCAGTTTTAAAATTAAAATAGCCTGGCTGGAGTGCTGGGTGGTTGAGTGCCCACCTATGAACTAGGAAGTCATGGTTTGATTATCATGTGTGAGTTGTAGGTTCCATTCCCAGTAGAAGGCAGCCAATCAATGATCCTCTCTCATCATTGATGTTTCTCTATCTTCCTCTCTGAAATATACATATATATATTTTAAAGTACAGTTTTCTCAGTGAGTTAAGAATTTGACCTTATTAATGCCTACACATACAATAAGGATAATAAATATAGCATTTTCAAGTATTTTCTTATATTTTGCATGTCATGTTTTTAAACTCACCTTTGCATAAATGTTGAAATTGTCAGAGTTGGGACTATAAAGAAAGAGGAAGATTTATTGCTAAGTTAGAACCTCACAAAGGAGTAGAAACTTGAAGGTGAGAATCTGACCCTTAGTTTTAGACATGATTTTTCCCCCACACTTACTTTCCCCAAGTTTTCAAAAGAAATAGTGTATAAACAAGCATTTCTTATTTCCTCTATAGAATCAGAGCAAGGAAAGTTACCTGGAGGGAACAAACTATAGGGTCTGTAATACACAGCACTGCTATAAAACGTCCTTGCTATCTAGTTCAAAACAACTTTGTTTGTCTGAGCACAAGGCCCTCCAGAGAGAGCTCAAGACACACTGATATATTCTTACACTGAGAAATTTTCACTTCGCTTAACTGATTTTATTGTACATAAAGTTTTCTACATTACACTTATTCTCATTTTAGCCAGGTTTAAGATGACCTAGTAGCTGTCTTGCTTAGATTTAGATTTATTGTCACTCATCTAATTGCAGGACATCTATTGGAATGAATCACTTCTGCAGATAATACATCAGATTCACTAGGTATTGGTTTTTAAATCTTATCTGTCAAATGTCATTTTATAGTCAATCTCTGAAGAAAACTTCCTCTTGTCCCCTGTATTCCAAAATCATTGTTGTACCATGCAATTCCTAGAATATGCAGGATTCTTATTTAATTTTTTTTTTAAAAACCTCAGCTGAGGAAGAGTGCCTCTTTTTAAAAAAATATATATTTTATTGATTTTTTTTTACAGAGAGGAATGGAGAGGGAGAGAGAGTTAGAAACATCAATGAAAGAGAAACATTCAATCAGCTGTCTCCTGCACACCCCTTACTGGGGATGTGCCTGCAACGAAGGTACATGCGCTTGATCGGAATCGAATCTTGGACCCTTGAATCTGCAGTCAAACTGGTTATGGCTTACTTAAAATTTTTATGTTGTTTTGTTTGTTGTCAAACCCTACTCATTTTATTTTGCTCACTGTGTCATATACTGATATCATCCAGTATTCCTTTGAGTTCCCCCCACCTATAGGTTTCTTAGTCACACTTCATCATTAATTTAAGGTTCTGTTACCCAACTCATTGTTTGCCTCTTTACTTCAAATCTAGTAATCTATCATAGGAAGTGATTTAAGCATCCAAACAGATGTCCAACATGTGAAATTCCTTAGATCGGTAACATTCTCAACTACTGGGATCTTCACCTTGACTCTGTTTCAGTCACATGTTTCCATCATTATCTGGAATTTCTTCAATTCTGCACTCTTGAAATCAAATATCCCACCTTCTCATCAAATCTGTAGCTCTCACATGTGGCTGCCCACTACATGTCTTTCAGTCTTACCAGGAGTTATAGTCTTATCACTGCTCTGTACATCAACATTGATTAGCCTCTTCCCCAAATCCCCACTACTGCATTTTCTCTCTTTCCTATTTTTCTAAATTTAATGATTCATCATTTTAATCATTCTCTTGCCAACATATTCATTTTTTGTTTGCATTTCTATACACGCTGCCAATAAAAATGCAATTTTGCAGAAGTCTAAATATTAGTTTCTCAGCTTTCCAACCAAGCTTTTAATAACTGTTGGAGCAATCAATTTTAGGCAGACTTGTGACATCAGGCTGCTCATGACTCATTCTGTATTTACTGGATCACAATAACTATTTAAAATATTCTTTGATTTCCTCAAATAACATGTTCTACTGTATTTGCCCTTTATTCAAAACAACATGACAGAGTAATACAAGGCTACTTTCAAGGGATATCATTAACTTTTTACAACCACCTCACATCACAATATTAACTTGTGTTGACATCACTTTAATGCACCTTCTATCATGTATCTTTCTGTGCACCTATTAATCTTTAAACACATTTGATAGTCTTACACATTGAAAAACCTATTTTTTGACTCCACTTTTTCCCTAATAATAAGCAAAACAAAAAAAACACTTATTTTTTTAAACTTTTCATAAATACCTTGCCTCATTCCATTTTATATCTTGATGTTTCTAATTTTTACCTTCCCTATACTTTTACAGTTAGGAAGATGAGCTGCAACTCTAGGAAATCTATCCTTGTCTGAGTCACAAAAGGCACATCTGCTGTTGATTCTAATGAATACTAATTAGAATTGATCACATTTGACCTCCCTAGAGAATCCTTAAAATGTAATCATGAAAATGTATTTTTGCCCTTGACTTCTAGAAAGCTGTGTCTCTTTTACTCTCTCACTGCTTCCAAATCGGTTTCTTAGCTTCTTTGTTTGGTTCTCTTCTGTTATCTCTGGTTTAAATGCTGCCTTTTTCTGAGTTTTTATCCTTGAAACTTTTGTTCTTGGGTAATGGCATTCAAATGTCTTCATCTGTTAACTTTTTTGTTGTTGTTGTTTCAATATATGCCCTAGATTATATCATATTAGTAATAATTGACTGTAAAGACAGTTATTTTTTTTATTAAAAACAATTCCACCAAACCACTTTTCCATGCAACATTTTGAAAGGTGTAAATATAGACAATGTATAGATTGAAAATGGTATCCCTGAAAGTAATAATGGATAACAACATTAGTTTTTCTCTTGATTCTAATTTCTACAAATTAAAAGTGATATTAGGTATATCCACTTGATACTATTGCTGTTACTTTAAACTCATCTTGTGAAATATAAAAATAATCATTAACTTCTAACCCATCTGTATTAGCTGGGATAGTACAGTGGCTACAATAAACAACCCACCAATCTTGTACAGTAAAGATGAACACATGTGGTCAGTTGAATGAAGATGTGTAGGCTTCAATGCACAGATCTGTGAATATGTTATCTTACATAGTGAATGAGACTTTTAAGATGTGATTATTACAGGATTTCAAAATGGGAAAATTACCTTAGATTATCTGGTGGCTGAAATGTAATCATAAGGGTCTTTATAAGGGGACTGAAAAGTCAAAGTCAGAGGAGGAGATATGAGGATAGAGGCAGGGGTAATAGATAATGATTGGAAATTGCTTTGCTGCTGACTTCAAAGTGAAGAAGGGGCCAGAAGCCAAAGAATACAGGCAGCTGAAAAATGTAAGGAAATGATGTCTCTCTTGGAGTTTCTTTCATACCCCACTCCTCCCCAAAATGAAATCTTTCCAACAAGTTGATTTTAGACTCACGAGACTCATTTCCAAGTTCTGATCTGCAGAAATGTGATACAGTGAATGTATGCTATTTTGATACACTAAAGTTTGTTACAGCAACAATAGAAAACCAATACAAAAACCACAAAGATTTACTTCTTATAACTGCAATCCAACACAGGTTCTCCTTGCTTGCCATCAAATAATGCAGATTTTTGATCATTTCAATGTGTCTTTTGGATGTTACAAGAGGAAGAGAGATTCTGGATAATCATGCTTGAAGTTATGGCAAGTCCTGGAAATAGGATTTATCACTTCTTTATGTAACCCATTCTAATTACAAAGGAGCCAAAGATAGATAGCTTTGTTGGATACCTAGAAAAAAGTACCTAATATTAGTGAACATCTAGCATGCCTTCACCATTATCTGCCCATCTAGTCACTGCATTGAGGTGAAGGGTAAGGATTTCTGGATATTAATCAATTACTTTTATTAAGTTTAGATTCCCCCCCCCTCTGGCAACCAGCAAACTTCAAAAGACAAGTTATTTGTACCCTGTTTTTGTTTATACCCCATTAAGCAAAGATGTAACAGGGACAAGATAAGCCTATAAATTATCCCGATCAATAAACATGAAACATTCAGTAGTCAGTACTTACCAGAAATTCTAAAATTCTGAGCAGATATTTTGAGGGGCCTCTTTCCTGGAGTGACTGAGATTTAATTAAGTCTTGATTCCAGTCTTTGGCAGAAATCCCCTTATGCTCTGTTCTTCACAGTCACTTTGTTCTAACGATCCTTTTAGAAAGACCTTTATTCAAAATTTGTATCAAATTACATCTGAAAATTGTTGTTCTCAATATAGTCACTATTAGGTTGAGAGGGAAACATTTAGTGCTGAGAAAGTGGAGAAATAAGGCAAAATTGAGTACAGTGTCAATGGAAGAACTTTGGGTAGAATTCCTGAAACATGTAACAGTTGAAAAGTTTTGTTAGAATAATCAGGCCAAAGAAAACACAAACCTAGACCCCCTGATCCTGGCCAAAGGAAACAAACAAACAAAAAAAAACAGCCAAACAAACAAACAAAACTATTCAAGACTTAAAACAGATTCTGAGAACTGAATTTTCCATGATCAGGAAGCAAATTTTCAAAATTACGTAGACTACATGGAGGATATTACCTATAGAATCATAACTTTTAAAAGAGTCTTTGGGGATACAGGCAAATAAGAATAATGATTGTTAATATTTTCAGTGTCAAGAACTTACAATAAAGAGGACATTTTATGATGCGAGAGTGGTGGTCAAAGTTAGATTGATGTTCCCGAGGACTTACTTTGATGAAATAAATTCTATTTAGAATTGAGCTGTGGAGGATGTACACTGTGGTTATTTTTCCTTTTCTGCTCTCATCAACTTTAGTTTTTCAAGGCTAATGAATTCTGTGAAAAGGTTCCAATATACTTACACATTTCAATAGAAAAGTAGGAGGGTGTCAAAGCAAAAGAGTATCTTTGGGAGAATAATTTGTGACCACAGGCAAATGATTAGAAATACTATCTCCAGCAAGGAATGTCAGTATATCGTCAACTCAACAAAAGCTGGATGAAACCCATTTGCTCTCACTGTCATCATCCTGGCAAGAGAAGGTCATCAATTTCATGCAGATCCCACAGAGTATTCTGAAGACACCATGTGTGTTTGTGGACATATTCTGTTGCACAAGGTCATATTTTCAGTAACATTTCTCGATATACCCATATGACACACACAAAAAAGAGATGTGGAATCAGAAAATGAATTTTTATAAAAAAGAATAAATTTCTGCCTGTAGCGGTGGTTTAGTGATTGAGAATTAACCTATGAACCAGGAGGTCATGGTTCAATTCCCGGTGAGGGCATGAACTTGACTTGGGGGATCATCCCCAATTGTACAGGAGGCAACCAATGATTCTCTCTCATCATTGATGTTTATATATCTCTCTCCCTCTCCCTTCCTCACTGAAATCAATAAAATACATAAAAAAACCCACAGTAAATTACCAAAAGACATGGTGACTGGCCATTATGACAATTTTCCTTTTCCACACCTCACCCCTTTCACCAAGTACAGAATAAGGGGCTTAAAATCAGCTGCAAAGGAATTAATAAAATACATTTCCTTTGCACATGTAATGTAATATGTAGAAAATGTATGACTTCCCTAGAGTTGTACTACAATTATTTCACTAATTATAAAATTCAGTTGATAAATTTAATTACTCTAGATTACAATTTTCTCATTAAGTTACATAAACAGACTTTTTGATTACTAAATTTCTTTTCTATTTACAATTGTGTGTAAGTCTTTTTATCTTCAAGTTTTTTTTCTTCTATCCTACCACGGTTATCAGGACTAATAGGATGATGTCTTATTTATTCTTTCTTTGGTGAGTTTGTCTAGCAGTATAAAGAGTTTTCTCAACTGGTAGATGATTAGAAGGATGTATAGTTTGGTGCTGCTAGACAGGAAGAGACAAAATGCCTTCAAGTTCAGCCTATACACATTTGCTACATGTGAAGATTTAAACCATATAATTTACATAACAAAGATTTTTATGCCACATTATTTGCACCTGGTTTACAAATTTACTGAGCTTTTCACAACAATTATCAATGATCATATCAAAATGCCAAATATCCCAAAGTGACATTTTGTTAGGCAGTTATAAAAAGATTTATTTTCCCTCTGGTATTTCTTGACAGTTTCGTTTGTTGTAATTTATTATGTAAGGAGAACTATTGAAAAATACATCTCTCTTTTTATTATTTTGGTCAAGGAAAGAATGAAGAAAAAAGATAAAATTTTAGACCTCTCAATATCACATTATTTAATACTGAGACATAAGGAAATACATACATCTTTTAAAATATGTTTATGAGAAAAATAACTGGTGAGTTAGAAAATGTAGCTAAGCAAACAGCATACATTTTACAGTCTAAATCTCACTTACATAAAACTCATTGTTAAATTTATTTTTATTTCTCTCAGCAATTTATACTGTACCTTTATTTTTAAATACAATGAATCAACTATACACCCAATTTTGTAATTCTTTCATCTATCAATATGTCATAAATAAGTTTATGCAGGTAGATATTTCTAGTAAACAATTTACAATTTATATTACATGTTGTTGTATTACATTATAATTTACCTAAACAAAGCTTTATGTAGATAACTATAGCACTCCTACATTTACTGTTTTAATCAAGAGAGTGATGAACATTGTTACAGTGCCATCCTGCCATAGGACTGTATATTTTTCCTTGACATAAATATTTTGCATGTGAATTCTCAGTTTAAATTAAGATAACATCTGATACTCTTTAATTAGCATTGCTAAATTGCTTTCAGTAATTTTTGCAAGGAAAAACATACTTAAAAGTGCTTATTGTTGGTATTATGCTTGGATTATTTCTATTTCAAATATGTTTTATCATTCAACTTAATAAATTAATATATATATATATATATATATATATATATATATATATATATATATATTTATATATATACTGAGAAGAATTATTGAGACTAGTCAGTGTTTTGTAACCTGTTGAGTCACAGGAGAATATTTATATGATATATTTGCAATATCACAAAGATCCTGAAATGTGATCTCAGATCATTAGGAAAAGCAAAGGCTTCACTTGCATTGTTGGGTCAATTGAGACCAAATTGTCAATTTAAAAGATTTGTTGAACATTAATGAACACCAAGGAAATTCCACAAGTAAGGAATTAAAGGTATTCTAATACATGGTACAAAAATCTATTGCTGATCAGTTTCCAAAATGTTCCTCTCTCTGTGGAATCAGCCCATGTTTAAAACTTCTCAAGCCTTCAGTGCCCATGCTGTTGTGGACCAGATCTTTGATGAACCTGATCTCCAGCATTACATCTGAGGCCCAACTGCACACCTGAGGGAAATGAACAAGTGAGTTCCTGAAATTACAACCTGCCTTACATTGGCCATTTCTAACTTAAAATCCACAAGCCTAAATCTGGAGGAACTGGGACTTTCCCTGACCTGGAACATGTGAGAAATATAGTGTCTGGGTATACTTTAATTGTGCTAAATTCAGATTCCCACCATGCTTCCTTCTTTACAGTTTCATGTTTTCATTTTGCTTTAAAAAAAACATATAGACATCACTGTTTTTCAATACAACAAATATGAGTGGCACAGAGCTCTATATAAACCCTTCTCTCATTTCCCTGGATTTTAACTATCAATTTACCTGTGGTCCCTCATAGTATATTGTGGAATAGTAGATTATGTGAGACATTTAATTCAGTCTTTCTCTAAAATTTAAGGCTGATATTTTTGTTATTGAAGATAATAATCAGTTGATTTTTAAATATCAATCGAAAGTATACTGAATAAACAACACATTTTTCTGGTTTTGTTCAGATTAGTTTATTCAAGTGCAGCTAGCATTTATTGGGTACCAGCTGTTTGCCAGGCATTTGCTTTGCTCTTTGGCTAAAATGGCTCTTAGGGACACATTACTCTCCCAACATTTAAGTAATATATGTCTAACATTTGAACTCAGGAGATCAGAAAATTAAAAAAAAAATTCTATGATCCACTTTTTGAGGGTGAAAATAACCAAGCTGTGAAATAATTGGTAGTATCAATGATTGCAAGTGATCTTGATAATGACCTTAATGATTGTTTTGTGTGAATATTAATATTTGGACAAAATCCACTTATTTTATAGCTGATTCAGAGTCTGTGGATTGGAATATTGATCATACCCATTGATTTACTGTCTGGTACCCAAGAAAGGCATTTAATAGCTACCAGTTAATGCTTTTGAAAATATGGAGCTGAATGTGCTCATAATACTGTTTTGACAATTTGCTGGTAAAATGTCAAAATATTCACAAATCAACATATTTAATAATGTCACTTTCATGTATTGCTAACATAAATGTCAATGCATAGTCATTTTTAGAAAACTGCTAATTTACTCTTTCTTCCATGATGCCCTTTGCTTTACAATTGATATAGGATAGACATTCCAAAACATATGATGAAAATATAGTCAAGGCAAAATTTAAAATTTATTTCAGTTAAAATTTTGACCTTTATATAAATGTTCCAGAAAAGTAACTAATATCAATTTTCTGAGAATATCTTAAGCATTTGCCTTTATAAAGCATGATTTTGAAACTGACCTCAGAACAAATGTGCATACAATGAAATAACACTTATGAAATTAAATATAAATTATTACCTCAGATAATTGTGCTTTACAGATTTTAAAATACATGCATATACACAAACACACACACACACACACCACAGTTGAGCTAGAATATGTAATTTTTGGCTTGCATAATGAACTGAAAAGAAAGAAATTAACTTTTTAATCAAGCACATATAGTATGCTAAAACCTGGGCTTTTTTTTCTTTGTCGTAATGTATTAGCTGAAAGAGAGGAAGGAAGGGGAAAATAAGAAGCCACAAAGGTGCATTTGGCAGCTACTGTGAGTCAAGCCTCATTCAATGTAGTTTAAAGAACCATGTAATGTAGAAAGCATTTGGGGGGAAAGTTTAAGGATTTTCTGAGCAAGCTAGAAAAAATGAAGGTGGATAAGGGGGCTTTCCAACAATTGTGCTAATCAATTGCACTAACTAGGCAATGATGATAGTACATGATATAATATACAATCATATGCAAGTTATTAAGCAGATTGCAAAGGAAAACCAAAGGAGTTTGACCATAACAACTCCAATCATGGTGATGAGTCTAAACTCAGGACTGACAAACCATAGTACAAGAAACCCATTGAATTTATTGTACACAACAGGTAATTTTTGTCAAGAAAAAGTTGATGGCCCACCTGGTTGCTCAGTGGTTAGAGCACCAGCACGTGGACTGAGGTGGCAGGTTCAATGCTGATCAAGAACACATCAGGTTGCGGGTTCCAGGCCTGGTTGGGGAGAGTATGGGAGGCAGCAAATATATGTGTTTCTCATATCAATGTTTCTCTGTCTGTCTCTCCCTGTCCCTTTCACGCTTTCTAAAAAATCAATGGAAAAAATATCCTCAGGTGAGTATTAAGAAGAAAGGAAGGAATGTTAGCACTGCTGATTATAAAAGGTAATACTTCAGATTAGAAGTCAGCCCACTACGAACAGGCCAAATCCAGGTTGCCAACTGTTTCTCTATATTATTATGCTAAGAATTCTTTTTACACTTTTCACATAATAATATTTGGTGGCATATGGCTATTGTATGAAATTTATATTTCAGTGTCCGTAAATGAAGTTTTACTGAAACACAATCAGGTCTATTTATTTGCATGTTTTCTATGGCAACTCTTATTATAAACACCTTGTTGAGTTGTTGAATCAGAGTCTATGACATGGCCCAGAAAGCCTAAAGTATTTATTATCTAGCCCTTGATGAATTTTTGTAAAATTAAAGTAATTTTCTACCTACACTAATAAAAGAGAAAAATGCTAATTGACTATACCTCCGTTAAGGCCAATCAGGAGTGATATGCAAATTAACTCAACAAAGATGGCAGATAAATTTGCATTCACAGGCAACATAGGCAGTGCCCTATGTTGCTGGCAGGATCCAAGCCGCACTCAGGGACTGGGCAGGCAGTGGGGGCAGTACCCAGAGCTGCCTTCCTGGGTCCAAGTCCCTCTGCAGCTCCTCTGCCTGCCCAAGTCTAAGTCCTGATTGTGATGATGGCTTGGGCACAGGGAAGTGGCAGGGGCAGTGTCCAGTGCTGCCTGTCCAGGTCCAAGTCGCCTGCAGCATGGGAAGTCTCCTTCTCCCCAGAGTTAGGAGCACCACCCCAGGTCTACCCAGCGGCCTGGTCCTGACTGCAGGGGTGAGTTCCTGCAGGCTGGGGTTTGATCCCCATGCATTAGCAGTAGAAGACCAGTGTCTTTGTTATTGCTGTGTGTCCAGGTTTTAATTGGACAAATGTCTAGAGGTCCCAGTCACAAGCTTAGCAAAATATTTTTTAGAGGAGAATTCTTTCTGGGTGTCCTTAAATTTCCACAGCCCCTACTGGCCCCTCTGTAAAGGCACAGAACAAGTGAGGCCCCTTAAATAAAAATCAGAGGTCTCCAGCAACAATAGGCCTTTCTCATCACAGCCATTTGGACTGGATGGCATTTGAGTATTTATCTAGGCAACATGACAGAGAAACAGAAGCTCAAGTCATGATCTCTGCCCTTAAAATATTCACAGTCTTATTAGAGTGAGTGGATGATAAAAGCACTGTAGTAACATCATAATGCAAGGCAACAATACAGAGAGGAACAGAGGCAATTGCTAGGATGATTTTCCAATAATTAGTACAAAGAGTATGTGTTATGAATTAAATAAAAAAATATGTGTGGAAGTAGCTGCTTCATGACTATGGCACCCCTTCCTATTTTAAAGGAAGCTGAGTTCCACGTGAACTGTGTACTATGCTATGATATCTGACCACAGAACAAGGGAGAGCCTAAGTGTACTATGCTTTGATATTTGAGTCATTCCTTATTGTTCAATGTAATTTATGTCTTTATGCCTGAGTTTTGCAATAGTTAAATTACTAGAATAATACATCTTACTATAAAATATGACTAGAAGATCAAATGATCAGGTGACATTTATCGTTATTTTCTATAAATGGACACAATCTCTGATATGCTAAAGTAATAGGTATTACAGAAATATTCAGATAGAGAGACCTACAGGCTTGATTACAAGTGAGACTTACTATCACAACCCAAATTTATTGCTTAAAAAAAAAAGCAGGGATCAAACTAGAAACTGAACCAAATATAATCCCTTGAAGGACAAATGTACATTGGATAAGCTTTTCTATTACAAGAGCAGAAGAAAAATTTCAGATACAAGAATGAAAACCACATTGCATCCACTCTAAGTAGCTGTTAAAGAAAAAGAATGATATACTATGAAGATAGTTAATACAGATTGTAAAGAGATTTCCTACAGTAGATGATATTCCAGTTAATTTTTTTAAATGTGAAGAATTTAGCTAGATAACAAAAAGGTTTAGGGGTCCCGAATTGCAGAGGGTACAGGCAAGGCTGAGAGAACCTCCCCCTCCAGGCACAAATTTTATTCACCAAGCCTCTAGTTAACCAATTGTGAAGTCAATTTTAAAACCTCATTCTACTCCACTTAATTTATAATTCCATGACTCTCTAAAATATTTATTGCTATTAAAATACAGTAATTATAAATGCATTCCAATTTAATCACTTAATTTTAAAAAATATTGTAACTACTGTTATTTTAAAATTTTTAATGAAAATTCAATAAATATAATTAGATAATTAGATGCATTTCATTTCATTGCTTACTTGCTTCCTAAAGTTGATATAGACAATTAAAGTTTCCGTTAATGCCCAATAATTTTCTACCTGGCTTGTAAGCAAAAATGGAAGTATCCTGGGAGAATTATCTGGCCACCCTTTCAAATAATAAATGGTTCACTACAGTTATAATCACTGTTTTCTTTCAAAAATGTCCCCCTTCCCCATGTAGAACACATTGAATTGAAATAAAAAGTGTATTAACTCCTGAGAAATAAGACAATTGATTATTGCTTTTAAAGGCACCAATTATAGAAGTAAAGGTATATGTGTGCATCCTATCTATAAATAAAAAATATGCTAATTGACCTTCATGTTATCCCAAAAGATGGTGGCACCCACAACCAATAAGGAGGAAATATGCTAATTGACTATCCCATCTTCAAAGATGGCAGTGCCCACAGCCAGTAAGAAGGGAATATGGTAATTGACTGCCATGCCCTCAAAATTGGTGGTGCCCACAGCTACAAGATGACAGTGCCCAGTCCCTTTAGCCCTGCCTGAGTGGCAGGCACATGGCAAAGCTGGGCCTGCTCCCAGTTGAGCCTGCTCACTCTGCACACTGTCTCCAGAATCCTCCAGCCCCCTCTGTCCCTCATCCACCCAGGGTAGCCTGAGGCACAGGCAAACCTCAGATAGCAGTTTCACAGTCAATGGCCAAGGCACAGGCAAGCCTCAGAGATCGGCTGCCTGACCAGCCCAAATTGCAGGCAAGCCTTGGATGGAGGCTACCCAGACACCCAGGGCCACCTGAGGTTCTGGTAACCATGACCAGCAGTGGCAGCAGCAAAGGTGTGATGGGGGTATCACCTTCCCCTGATGGCCAAGTTGCCTCCCACCCCTGAGGGCTCCCAGAATGTGAGAGGGGGAAGGCTGGGCTGAGGGACCCTCCCATCCTCCAGAGCATGGATTTTCATGCACTGATCATCTAATATATATATATATATATATATATATATATATATATATATATATATATATATATATATATATATATATATGTTTCCAAGAGAGAGAAAAAAAAATGTCCTCTTACATTAACTCCTTTATAAACAATTTGCTGATTGTTAATATTCACTAGGTGATACTACATGTAATATAAAGAAAAATAGGTATCAATTTCATTTTGAAATATAGAAAGAAGTCATCTAAAAAAGTAGCAGGCAAACTTATCAGATATATATTGCTTTTGAATATTTATGTTTGCTAGAAGAGATAAAATAGGGGGCTAAGAAGAGGTATGACTTTAATATTCTAAGAGCAGATAAATAAATAAAAAATATACATAATATATTATGCATCAAGCTCTCCAGTGGAAAGCAATTTCATAACCTCCATTTGCTATGTATTCTGCTTCTATTTGTTAGATAGCAGAATCCAAATATTATACATAATTCCCACCTTTGCTTATGTCTTTCAAGATATCTAGAAAGCTTTTATGTATTACTCTGATGAGCAATGTGTAGTTTAATGATGTTTATTCTAGGGGTGGCAAGTCAAAATTGGATTCCAGGAATTTAATTATAGATCATTTCAGTGCCTCCTTCTGAGTCTAACAGAGAGGCCAATTTGATAGCTAGTTGCAAGATTTCAATGAAGAAACTTCTCAAATAAGATGTCCCGCTCATGCCTTGCATTTCTGTTTATGCAGGTTGGTCAATGTTAGAATTGTTAAATATCAAGAACCTCAATTATATATTTGTTTATTTTTAAATTTGTGTTTATTTTTTCCTTAACTGGAATTTAATATTTTTCAGACATAAAGAAAAATCTTTTATTTTAAATTAATGTAATCAGGTATCTTCTATGTATGTGACAGCAGGTCTCCATGGAAGATACAGAAATTAAAAGGCAGTTGGCAGGCTTGGCTCAGTTGCTGAGCACCAACTCATGAACCAAGTGGTAATTGATTAGATTCTTGGTCCAGGCATGTGCCCATGTAACAGGTTTGTTCTTCAGTGCGGGGACATGCAAGTGGTAGCCATTCTCTCTCATTGATGTTTCCACCTCTCTCTCCATCCCCTTCCTCTCTCTCTAAAATAGATTTAAAAATTAAAAAAAGAAAAGTATAGATCTCCTACTAATTTTTTCAAGTCATTAGAATTATTATGAATGTGAGGGAAAAAGGGAAAGAGATGTTTTTTTACTTGTAAGTAGTAAATTTATTTAATATCAGACCGTAACCAATTTTAAAGTTATGGTTATTCCTAGATTTGGAACAAATAAGCAATCTATATTGGGTGGTGGAAGGTCTGTGGTGAAGCTAAATGGGCTATGAGAAGTATGGGAAATAGATACATTTAGCTTTTTTTTTTAAGCAGGTAATTTTTCCAGTATGTCCCTGGAAAAAAAGTAATCACTCCACTTCATTTTGCTGATTCTTCCTTTCTATTATAAGAAAAAATAATAATAAATATTTAAAAATACAGAATAGCTAAAGGATAATAGAGCTTTCCAAAAGTTTAACAATATTAATTAACCACATGGTAAAAAAGACCATTGGAGTTGGGTCTGGATCCCAGGACCTCTCTTACAAGTTCTCTGCACTTAGCCATAATCTTCAAGTTTTTCTGTTACCAGCCCCTACTTGAGGTCATCATTGAATGCCCTTGGCCACTAGAGCTGCTAGACATTCAAGGAAAACCAGAATTTTCTGAGAATTTCATGACCTTGGGGACAGTGTATGACTAATAACTGATATATGGGGTGGCCCAAAGACTAGTTGATCCTCCAGAATTATCTAAGAGACCAGGAAAAGCCTGGATATCACCTGAAATCAAATACTTCTTCAGCTTTCTCCCTTTTCTTAGCCTGCTTCCCCACTCTGTTACTAATTTCTCTTGGGACAGCTGTTGCTAAATCATTTACACTCAAATCCTTGAGTCTACTTCTGGGAGGACACAATACTAAAATATACACTTGCACCACATATAAGGTTGTCTTTTTCTAAGGCTTAGTCACTAGTATCACTAAAAATAATGTGCATTTTCACAATTAGGCTCTACAGTTGGTTGCAACATATATCTATCATTTAAAATATGTTTCCAAATGAGTCTGATAAGACATCTATAGTCAGAGAAGATCTATAAATACTTTTAATTTTGCATATTAATGGAAAACAACTGATTAGAATATTGTATGGAATGATGGATTACAAATATTTTAGAGTCTAGAACATTAAAAAAGCTGAATAAGATTTTGTCTAAATACCCCAGCAAGTATTGCCCAGAGGTTAAGTGTTGACCCATGAGTCATGGTCTTATGGTTTAATTCTCCATCTGGGCGCATGCCTAGGTTGCAGGCTCAATTCCCAGTAGAGCCCATGCAGGAGGCACCAGATCATTTATTCTTTATCACCATTGATGTTTCCATCTTTCTCCTTCTCCTTCCTCTCTCTAAAATAAAAAAAAAACAAAACATATTTTCAAAATATTGTTGAAATATCTGCCAAATAATAACAAAGACAAGAGGAAAATAAATTCCATTAATTTTGCAATTATTATTTGATGATACTGTTTTATGAGATTTGTTTGTTTGTTTATTTTTTACCAGAGTAATTAACTATGCTTTGTTCTCTTCATTATTACAATAGCCTATGTTAGGTTTTTCAGCAAAGTCTATTTCCAGAGAGATTTCCACTTATAAATGCAGTACGAATAATTCCTGACAAGTACCTGTTTATATCAGCTGTAAGGAAGGTCCAGCGTTTTCTTCTTTATACCTAGGATCACCTAATTAAAGAAAATTATCAACAGATTACCTATGTTCCTAAATAAAAAAAATTTAAAGAAATACACTAAAATATATTATGGTAAGGGGGAAAGATATGTTGCAGGAATTTTCCTTCTACAAAAAAGTATTAGAGTATCTTATCAAAAACATCTTGCATTAGCAAATGAAACTAATGATCTACATTATCTGAGCCAGGAATAAAGGTGTTGTTAAAAAAGATACTTAAATCAGAAACTATAATTCATGCCTATAGCAAAGAAACTTGTTATTCTTCTTTCAGAATAGAAAGTCTCTGTAAAATTTAATCTTGTAACTAAAAATTAAGAGTTGATTGTTGAGGATATTGGAAAAGTCTAACAAATCCTCAGTATAATGGATTTTTCAAGTTTAATATCTTCTGTCCCTGAAATTTTCCTTTGTCTTAAAGAAAATCTACTTTCTAGGATCTCAGCTAGAATTCGTATTTTGCTAGTAAATGATAAAAGGATGATTGAAAATTCATAAACACAATAATAATGAGTAAGTACTCTGGTGTCATACTAGAATCAGGATCCTGACACTTAGATCTGTATGATCTAATAGGGTCACAGAATCTACTTTGGCACTGTGGGTTTCAGGTATGTTAAAGGACAAGTGAGCTAGACAAAGGTGGGTGAGAACGAGAAGAATAAAATAAACAAAACCCATGGTAGCTAATAAGTATGCAAGAGTCTACTAAAGCTGAGCCGAAACTGGTTTGGCTCAGTGGATAGAGTGTCGGCCTGCGGACTGAAGGGTCCCGGGTTTGATTCCAGTCAGGGTCATGTATCTTGGTTGGGGGCACATCCCCAATGGGGGACATGCAGAAGGCAGCTGATCCATGTCTCTCTCTCATCGATGTTTTACAAAAATGACTATAAGATAAGTAGGAGTGGAGTTCATGGGGTACAGCTGGAATAAGAATTTCTGGAAGCCCCCACAGAAGGATATATAGTTGAAAGCTTTATTTCTCTGGAATTAGATCTCAGGGGTTTCCAAAGTCCCAGGTCCAATCATAGAAGAAGTGTAGCTGGAGTTCCAATAGAGCTAAAAGCAAAGCCAATGTCCAGAGTTTTCTTTCTCTGTTCCAATCAGGACCAGGTCAGTGCCAGGCTAGTTGCACTCCATTAGTCCCTTGTGTCTGTGGGTCCACATGGCCATGGACCATGAGGGCAAATGCCAGGAAGCAGGAGTGCGAGAGCCCTACAAGCCAGGATCAAATGGGAAACACCAAGAGAATAAGAGGAACCAAAAGAAACCAAGACAGGGAACTGCTTTGTTGAAGACATTAAATGTACCAATCTTCCCATCCTTGGTGAGGCCATGCCGATTGAGGCCAATTACCTATTCCCAGGTGTGACTAACAGACAAGGACCTTCCCGATGTCACCCAGACTTTACTGAGCATCTATTCTCCTCCCAATTCTGTCCCTTCCCCTGGTGGTCTTCATAGTGAGGGAATAGACAAGTTGCTCCCTGGTGAGAGGAAAGCTTTAGCTTCCTGGTGAAGCTACCCAAATGACATGCCTATAATTTTTGGCCTTCCTTTTGCTCTTTTCCTGATATTAATAACTAGCTCATTACAATAGTAGCAAACACATATTTAGCTTTCAGATTTTATTTTATTGTTTTTAAGTTGAAAATTTTAATATCTACACCTACCACCAGTTCATATACATAATTAACAATTTAATATACCTGGAAGCAGAAATTTTAAAAGAATGATTATATTTTAAATTAATAAACAGAAAACTAAAAGTATTATTTACACAGATAACTACAGAAAAGCAAGAAAGTGTAAAACGAAAATAATATATAACTACACAGTATAAATAAAATAAAAGAGGTAAATCAAAGATAGAAATTGTAACAATAAATGTCAAAGTTTTACACGACATTGTAAATTGACAAATCTGTCAGGCACAGTAGAAAAATAAGTTACAATATGCAGTGTAAAAATGAAAATTTAAGGTAAATGAATCAGAAAGAGACAAAATAAAGTCTACAAAACTATTTTACAAAAATGACTATAAGTTAAGTGGGAGTTATGATATTAATACTAAATAAGAAGCTACAGCCAGAGAGAAAAAACTAAATATACATATATAGACATTTATGTTAGAGAATGGAGCTCTTCAAATGAAAATATGTCTCTTGTATAGCTGCAGCATTACCAAAGACAAATATATCATCAAATATGTACCTATGTAACTTGTAATTGCTATATTTTATCAAATAGTTTTATAATGACTGATTTATCTAATTCCCCATATGCTTGGCATTTTAAAGATATCTACATTTCGCAGTGTATACATATATCAAACTATAATGTCAATTCCTTAAATATATATAATTTTATACCTTAATAAAGTAGATAAAAATAAACAAATAGGTGATTGATAATAAAAGATAAGGAGATAAATGATAGGTAGGGGACAGATAGATGATAGATAGATAGATAGATAGATAGATGATAGATAGATAGATAGATGATAGATAGATAGATAGATAGATAGATAGATAGATAGATGATAGATAGATAGATAGGAACTGCAGTAAAAAAGTCTTTAGTAATGTGGCGGGAAGGGGGTTGCAGGAAGAACTTTTTATGGCATCGTTATTAGATTTCAGTATTTTACTGAGCCAATGCCTCTGGTCTATGAACTTCACCAGAGTTTCTTAGCCACCCTCTGTTGGTGAAACAGCATGGATAGAAAGGGATAATTATCCCCTGGTTAGCTAGTTTGCCTGAGAGCATGGCTTGCTGAGAACAAAGTGCTTTGGCATATTTCCGAAAGGTTCCTTTTCCCTGCCCCTGAAATATGAGCAAGTATTTCTCTGACAGTCACTTTGGGAACCTGGTAGAACTCCTGGAGGTAAATCTTTCATTATTGTGGCTCATCCCCCTTCATTACCTCCCAGGACTAGGTCCTCCTGAACTTTTTAACTCCCAGACTCTTTCACATTGAGTCTCCAGGAATTCAGTTACAGTTCAGGTTTTCTTGCCGGGGTGCTGGTTGCCAAGGTGAGTTCCATTCACTTGTGTGGTCTACACTAGGAAGCTTCAACTTCCTATACTCACCTGTCTGTTTCTCCATTCTTGAGGACAATCATTTTGCCCTGTGTCCTCCATCCTCTTCTAGATTAAATAAAAGTCTTTGAGTTTTTAATATGTTTAGCTTTTACTTGTTATTAGGACACAATAGTGACTTTCAAGCTCTGTACATGTGGATGCTTTTGAATGATACTTTTGAATGAAAATTTCACAGTACATCTTAAAACTGTTGGTTTTTACATTGACTCCAAAAAATATGGTACCTTGGCAAATTGAATATCTTAAGCTGAAAAACTTTAAGAAAATAAAGCCCTGGGCCAGTGTGTCTTAGTTGTTTGGGAGTGAACTATGCACCAGGAGGTTGCTGGTTCAATTCCTGGTCAAAGGCACATGTCCAATTTTGGACTTGATTTTCAGTATGGAATGAGCAGGAGGCAGCCTATTGATGTTACTCTCTCACATCAATGTTTTTCTCTCTCTCCCTTTCCCTCTAAAAATTAATAAAATATTATTTAAAAAACTGAAAACAGTGGAAACTGAAAGTTCACATACTTCCTCCCACTTGCCCATATAGCTCTTGTGTGAAAGGTACCTTCCCTGAACTAGGGGGAAAGAAGACATTCTTAATCTCAGAGAAAGGGAAATTTGGACCAAAAAATTACTCATCTCACCTCATTATTTTCATATATATACTGGAAATATGTATGTAAAAAAAATTATAAAAAATATAGGATTCAAAATTCTATTTGTCATTTTTAAAAATTAAATATCATACAGCTACTAAAAGATACTATTCAAGGAGTTGCTACACACTCGAAAAATGATGTTGAGAGAAATCCTAACAATATAGTCTCATATTTTGACTTATATTTATATTATCATTTACATATTTATTATGAGATATTTATCTCAATTTAATGTATAATAATTCTATAATACTGAAAGCATAATATGCTAATTAGACCAGACATCCTTCTGGACAACATTCCAGATGAAGCCGGACTATGAGGGAAGCCCAGGTCCCATGGGCTTGCTGGCAGCCAGAGGGAAGCCTGGGTCCTGGGTGCTTGAGGGAAGCCGATGCCTGCAGCTCGGGGAAGGAACGATACTCTTTCACAAATTTTGTGCACCAGGTTTCCAGTAATTAAATAATGTCCTTTCTTCCAAGCAGCACATCACTAATAAAACGAGGTTGGAAAAGACAGATATGTCTGTGCGTAGTATTGTGTTTCATACACATCTTGTTAACTCTTCATAAAAATGCTGCTAGTGACCCTATCACAAAGCTTCAAGTGTTGTAGTGTACCCCCATCTTACAAAGGATGCATCAAGAAGTCGAATTATGAACTCATTTATTAAAGGCCGGCGCCATACGAGTGGCTAAAGTACTCCAGACCTCGCAGCCCCAAACAGTTTGCCACATCTGGCTTAAATGGGCAGAATATCACAAAGGTATCAATTATGTCTTTGGGTCTGAATGAGGAACCTGTTTTCTGAATAGCATTTTTACAGAAGCGAAATTGAGCTAGTTATCTAAAGTATCTACGAATCACTGAATCAACAGAAACACTTTAGCTGGGACTACCAAGGCAACTTAGAATAATTATGCTGTCCAGATTCTGGGACCACTGAGTCAACCGAAACTAGTTATTTGTATCTACTGAGACAATTTAGGATAACTGAGCTGTCCTGGTTCCCAGAAGAATGTGCTTTGATGACCAGTGAGATCACAATGAATGGGATACTCAAACCATCATCAACAGAGTACTGGGATAGCATACATAAGTTCAGAAAATAACTTTCTATTGTTCTATCAAACAAATAAATATAGCACCCAACAGCATTTTCTACTACCATACTTCACAAGGATTCAGAAAATTAAGGAATCCTGTCTGGATGAAGTAATTCCAGAGTCCAAACCTGGGTTTCCTGTCACTTTACCCCTAGGATTGCCATTAGAATAGTCCATGGTGTGCATAATAGTCTTTTGCAACTGGCAGCATATCATGCAAGACCATCTATTGTACAATTTCTAAATCCAGAAATTGTAGCAAAAGAGAGTTTAATGCTTTTCAGTTCTCCTTAAACTCTGGCAAAATTCTTCAGAGCTTCCCAACCTGTTTCTGTTCCTTTTCACTACTGACCCAAACATAAAGTGAGACTACTTAACTGGGCAGGAGAAGGTGAAGGTAGCCTGTTTGATAAACTATGTGATTTTACGAACACTGGGCTACTGGGAAAAGATTTCTGAGAAAAAACATCTTCCATATCACAAAGAGACATCTCACCCTCAATAGTAAATACTTTTAATTTAAACAGCATTTCTTTTATAGAGCAAATGTTTTAACTTGTTTATGGCTCAAAGTAATATGACTAAGAGGTCCATTTGAATAATAAATAAGGATCAACTTGGAAGAAAAGGAATAAAGTTAAGGAATTAAAAAGTAGAAAGAAATTACTTTAAAATATTGTAGTGATTGGTTTGAATATTGAAATTTTGAAAGAAGCAAAACAGACAGGAAAACGCAAGTTTGGGCATCTTCAATTTATTATTCCAGTATCCACAGTTTCATCCCTAACAATACTATTCTTAGTCCAAGGAGCAAGTCCTCTTTTGCATACGTTCTTTCAAATATTTATAATAGTAAAGGATTTTATTTTTTCAGCAGAATTCTGATCCACACAGGAAAATCTTTGGGAGAAATCTACAAATAAACTTGTAGTTGGCTAATCTCATCTCCTCTATTAATTTCTTCCCTTCTTCCTTCTTTCATTCCTTCCTTTGTAGGTCCTTTCCTTTCTCACTTCTTAAAATTCTTACTTTTGTTTTTTCTTCCCACTTTGGTCCTACTCTCCATGAATATTTCTTTTAAATCTTAAATGTGGTAGATCCTTTTTAGATGCTAAATATGAAAAAATGAACTGTTATTCCTTTACCAAAGAAATAGTAGTATATTTTATATATCTATAAATAACTACCAAGAAGGAAGGCTACTTTCATTATACATAAAAAAAGTAGCAAGTTGGCTAAATTCTGAATAATCAACAAAAATGAAATTATATGTTTTTATTTTGGATTTTAAATTTGTTAACGGAGAATCTTCACATGGTGATGAAAATTATCTTTAAACAGTATCAAATGCTAATATTGAAGAGATAAAATAAAGTTAGGTAGACAGGGACATGGACCATGTAGGTATGGGTAAAACCAGGAACCAAAGTAGGTGCAGTTACAGAATTTTTGGACTGGAATCTGGATTCTTTGTCCACCAGAGTCAAAGTGAAGCGTCCATCTTATATAAAAAATGCTATTTGAAATTTTAACCTTGCTATTTGGCTTCTGTAAATGTTTGCTTGCTTTAATAATAAGGAAAATGAGACTATTCTCACTGGAGAGAGGCCACTAAATATTCTCTGGACAAAATTATCTGTGCTGGCACTAGGCCAGGTCTTTGGTTGAGGTCTCAAGGCCTCAGCATATGGGGGCCCTTTAAGAACTTGCAAAGAGATAGGAGACATTCCATATTTGGGAGACAAAAATGGTAAAAAACATATAAATATGGAAAATTTCTGCATGTTGGGGCCCAAAATTTGAGAAATATTTTCCCCTAGACCTGCGTGTAATAACTGTAACTCTAAACTCTCCAATCATGATTTGATTATTCTGGTTGTCTGTAACATTATTGGTTCCCTGACCATGAAAACCAATCCATCCTTGGCTTTTTAGCCTCTGGTGAGTGGACTAGGTTTGGGACCCAGGGGAACCAAATAGGTTTCCGAGAGGTGCCACTCTGCTGATTCAGGAGAATTGAACCGGGGAATTCCAGGCCTTCCTGAACCTCAGCCGAGGACTTGGCCAACATCTGGAAAGAGTGGACGAACACCTCTGGACCTGTCGACAGAATCTGTAAGGTAGGGGCCCTATCAGTTTGGCCCACTCCAAGTGAGTAGAAGGAGGAGCTTGATCACCTCCCAGGAAGCTGTAGCTTCCTCAGGTAAATTAATCAGGAATCAGGTGTCAGGTGGATTGTTTAAACTGGGAAAATATCTGGTAGAAGTAAAAAACTCGGACTAGTTAGTATAAAACTGTGGGACTGTAGAGGTGAGTGAATTCAGATTCGATTAAGGAATTATGAGTTCACTCTGCTGTTTGTTTGTGTGTGAGACTAGCCAATTTGCTACCAAGAAGGGGACTGGACACAGTCTTAAATCCTCTAGTAGGTTCTCACCAAGACGTGGGTCAAGAATTCTGTTCTGGGACATGGGTGCCAGGAGTGCACCCAAGCCATTCTGAGGAGTTAGGCATTGTTTTGTTTATCTACTCAGCTCCAATCTATGCTAGTCTTCTGAGAGAGTGTGAATATGGATGTTTGTCTGTCTTCACATAATTATCTGCTAATTAACTGGTCTGTGTGAGGCCAAAGTTACTTTGTGCCATCTGGCTGTATACAGCAGAGTATTTGTTATCCCTTTCTATTGTTTAATTTCTTTAAGGATGGATGGGGTGGACCTGCTGTGACAGAAAGCAAAATTCTTTAGCAGCTGCTGGAATTTATTTTTCTGAGTTTTTTGCTCTCTATCAAAGAGGGAATCAGCCCATTTAGCTAATAAAAATTTCTCTCTAATTTTGTATAAGTAAAGGTTTCAGTTTGCTTTGATTTGAGAATTTGCTAAATTAAATTGAAATTTTAAAGTCCTAGGGTTAACTTAAAGGCATAAATTTGTAACATTTCAAAGAACAAAGAACTTTTATTTATGGCTTTCTTATCTATTTTGGTGATCAGAAACCTCCAGGGACAGGGCTTACAGCTCTGCAGGGCGGAGAGATTTACAGGCCCTGTCCCTGCCTGTGACATCATAGTCCAACCTGAG
>PVJN01006706.1:0-74021 GCA_004026805.1 Lasiurus borealis | reverse complement strand
ACTACTGAATTCAAGATACAGTATTACAATGTTATGTTCCTAAAATCTGAGGCAAACCCTTAAGCCATAAAACTAATCTGCTTTAAGACAGAGAGAAATGGAGCAAAGGATATAGTATTCAGGGCCTTAACATTAACAACAAAATTACAAAAATCATGTTATATTGGCATAATCTGATTTCTTCAAATGTGTCTCTAGAACTCACCATGTAATTCAATGGACCTTGTTCTATTGTGTTCCTTGATACTTGGCCTTATTAACCTTACCTGATCTATTTCCTTATTTTTCCTCCCAACATTGTTCAATTTCATTTTCTTTCTAGTCCTGTTTCTTTGATCTTGTCTACAGAGTTATTTTGTCTTCCATGATGACCTTTTAGTAAATCTCTTTTAGATTGACTTCAACTACAAAATTATGCCCCACTTCTATATTCTGATGATAACATTTTCTCAAACATGTTCTTGCTGAATTCTAAACTTTCATGATTATGATCACATTTGGTATATTTAAATTCTTATTTTGATATAATTAAAAATAGCCTTAAAATACTAAATTAAATATACATAAAATGGCACAATATCAGAATTTGTTGACATTTGCATCAAATTGATATAAGATATCTTTTGGCTAATTAATATGATGTCAGTCTTTGTAAGAAATTTGTGTTTGCCCTAACTAGTTTAGCTCATGAATAGAACGTCATCGGCCCAAAGGGTCAGGTTTGATTCTGGTCAAGGGTATGCACCTTGCTTGTGGGCACAGACCCAGTAGGAGGTGTACAAGAGGCAGCTGATTGAGGTTTTTCTTCCATCGATGTTTCTAACTCTCTATCCCTCTTCCTTCTTTTCTGTAAAAATCAATAAAATATATTTTATTAAAAAATAAATTTGTGTTTGAGTAAAAATATTTCCAATATGTAAAAACCAGCATGCATAAAAAAGTTAGAGTTGAATAAAGAATACTGACTTTTAAAGAACTGAAAAGACAAAAGGTCAAGCATATTGAGGAGAGCTTTAGTTATAGTTAAAAAATACTCAATGGACCCAAATAGACATTTGGACATATTTTGGAGGTTAAAATTAAAGGAATGAAAATTGGTTACTTTTACAACTAAGTTTAATTTAGTTGAGGGATAAAAAAGTTGAATATAAAGAGATTTATTACAATGAAATTTATATGAGTTACTTTAATTATTTCATGAAATGGAAAATGAAACTGATAGCCAATATGATACAATCATTTTAAATAAAATAACCATAAATCTCAACAAAAAGTCTTATATTCAGAAACTTATAATATATTTTGTTAAACATTGTGTTCTATATTGGCCTAGTCAGTCCACTATATTACTGAACATTTTACATAACAAGGAGCCCATCTTCTGAAGAGAATGAGATGAGACAAATCTGATTCTGACTTTAACATTTACTTTATTTCACTTTCAGCTTAACATAAATCTTTATTTTCACCTTAGTAGTATTCAACAAAGCATGTATGTTCATGTCTAACTTTAAGTGAATGACAACAGTGATGTAGTTGGCCCTATAGAGGCTATCATTAAGAAGGCTGGAAAAGTGGAAATTACCTAAGTGAGGAAAATTTCATATTTGTCATTTTAATCATTTTGGTGATTCTGTTATTTTGATGGGTTACCACATGGATTTAGTGGGGGTACAAAAGAGATGAGGGATCACGTGCTTAATTAGCCCTGTAAGTCCAGATGGCTTTCTGTAGATCTGTCACTTCATATAGACATTTACAAGTATAATATGAATACCAATTCACGAATACATTTTTGCAAGTATTTTCAGAGGATTGCAACCAATTACTTCAGAGATTCTTTTATAAGTAAATCAATACTCCTAACCAGAAAAGAGTAGATCCATTAACAACACCCCTAAAAAATAAAGGCATATTTTAGTCACTTTAAGAAACCTTTATTCTATAGCAGTGGTTCTTAATTAACTAGGGGTAATTTTCCTTGCAGGGAACATATGGCAATGTCTGGAGATATTTTTGATTGTTACAACTGTCAGTAGTAGGGGATGTTATTGATACTTAGTAAGTAGAGGCCAGGAATGCTACTAAATATAATACAATGCCCAGAATAGTTCAAAGAAATTATTATCTGATCCAAAATTTCAATAGTGTCAACACTGAATAAGTCTTGTCTAAACTTTAGGACTAGTATTAGAATAAAATGTACTTAATAGATTAAGATACCAAGCAACTTAATGATATTAGAATGAATGGTTATAATATTTTGTTGTTGTTTGTTTGTGTTTTTTTTTTACAACTTTAGAGGTGAATGGTTTTATCAGTTAACCATACTATCAATTTAGGTGCCAAATTTGTAAGATACTCCAGTGAGTTGATTTTAACAATTATTGTTATAGTGTTTTTTTTAAAGGCCTTCCCAGTAAATAAATCTGTTTATCATTGTGGATTCGGGTTTTCTCTTGATTGTAATTACCACTTCTATTTCAAAATGGCACTATCTGAAATTTGCTCCATTTATGAGAACTTAGTTCTGAGAAGACCTACTGTAGAATGAGAACATCTGAGTCATGACTTTTTGTTCAGTGGGATAACTTTTTTTTTTATTATGGGTCTACAAATAGGCTATCTATAATTGCTCAGAAGCAATCCAGAAGTTCACACATTTCAGAAAACACAAAGTAGATTAATTTTTATAAAACTATAACAAATCATGTTTTGCTAATACTATATATTAAGTGAAACCTCAAAACAATCCAAGATAAAAAAGACAGCCCTGACCAATTTGGCTTAGTGGACAGAGAATTGGCCTGTGGACTGAAAGGTCCCAGGTTTGATTCCAGTCAAGGTCATGTACCGTGGTTGTGAGCACACCCCCAGGGGGGGGATGATCAGGAGGCAGCAGATTGATGTTTCTCTCTCATGGATGTTTCTAACTCTCTATCCCTCTCTCTACCTTTCTGTAAAAAATCAATAAAATACATTTAGAAAAAGACATGTCACGTAAGAAAAACAAAGAAAGGATTAACAACAGATGACTTAGTAACATAGGACAAAAGAAAATAGATAGCACCTAAAGTGCTAAAAGAAAAACTAAAAACAAAAACTATCAATGTGGAATTCTCTACCAGTAAACATATACTTCAAAATGAAGGTGAAAAAATAACATTTTGAGATCAATAAAATATTATGCTAACTACAGAAGATAACTTTCAAATATAAGGATATAAATAGGTTGAAAATTAAAAATTGAAAGATATAATATGCAATAAAATGATAAAATCTAGAGTAACTATATTAATATCAGAAAAAGTAAGGTATGAGACAAGGAATATTACAAATAATTAAGATAAACATATTTTTATAAAAAGTCAATTAATTGAGAAAACATCACAGTCCTAAATGTGTATGAATTTGACAACAAAATCTAAAAATACACAAAGCAAAAAAAAAGACAGAAATAAGAAGAAAAAGAGGTATATCAAAATTTTTATAGATGAAAATTTGACATCTTCTCTTTCAAAACAATCAAAATAAAGAAATTTGAACACTATCAATCTACTTAACCCAATTAACATTTATGGAGTCCTCTCTCAATAAATTTGAAAGTACTGAATTCATACAAAGCATGTCCCCTAACCACCATGAATGAAATTAATAGATAGTATCAATGAGGTATCAAGAAAATCCCTGAAGGAGTTAAACTGACCAATAGACCCTTAATTAACAAAGACCAAACAAAGAAAATTATAAAATATTCAAAATTGAATATTCATAAAAGTAAAACTAAATTTTGTGGAAAAAGCTAAAAATGTACTTAAATTTATTTCCTTTTATGTTTATTTTAGAAAAAAAAGCATCAATATCTTCTTAAGTGCAGACATTATTGTAATAGATTGAACATCCACTAGCACTTTATACTGTACTTCAATTTATCCATTTTTTATGATCTACCACTGATGAATTCAGGAGACTAAATACAGATATATAACAGGACTTGTTAGTGGAAGGCAAAATGATTTTATTTTCTTAACAAAGTAATACAAGAAAGAAAGCATTAACAATGTCCAAGGCTGTACACTAAGTTCCAGTCATAGTTATACTATTCTGATGTCCATTATATAGAAGCAACGATGGCCATTTTCTTGTTCAAGACTTTACTGTCCTCCATAGAACTTTCATTAGCCATACAGGACTCTAAAAACAGAAGACAATATTGCATAGAGCTTCCTTCTATACTGAATTTTGTTGTATGGAGACATATATCAATTTACTAGATCTCCCATAACAAAATAGCATAAACTGGTTAGCTTAGGCAACAGAAATTTATTTTCTCACAGCTCTAGAAGTTCAAGAACCAGGTATTGGCAGGACTGATTTCTTTTGAAGATTGTGAGGAAAAATATGATCCATAACTCTCCCTTAGCTTCTGGTGAGTTTGTGGCAATCTTCGATGTGACCTTGCTTTTAGAAGCATCAAACACTCATTTTTACATGGTGTTACCCTTGTGTGTTAGTGCCCACGTGTTCTCTTTTTAAAATGACACCAGTCAGAATGGATTTGGATCCTTTTTAATTATCTCAACTTGATTTCCTCTGAAAGACTCCATCTCTAAATAAAATCTCATTCTGAAGGACTCTAACATAAGGATTTGGGGGAACGAGAAAGGTAAAGGGCAGAGTTCAAATCATAATAAGACATATAGCATTTTTTTCTTCTGTGATGTAATATTGGGAGACCTGTACAATATTAGCAATCTGTGTGAGCACAGACCACTTGGTGGATTTTTCAACTTTCATAGTAGCCAAAAACAGAACTTCGAATGCCCATAGCCAAGCCATTCTAGCTATGCAATCGTGCACCTAGAATATTTATACAGTTTTTCATTTTTACAGAAGAGCAAGGACAATCCAGATACACAAATAAAATGAGAGGCATGTCAGTTCCAATACTGAGCTAGTTCAGAAATGTTGTAAGTAATTCCCAACTCCCTTGGAAAGAAGAACAGGGATCTGTTTCTTGACATGATTTTTGTCTCTGCCTCATTTATCTTGTTAATTCTCCAAAACCCAATAACTGAATTTTTGCTTAATGGGAGCAGCCAGATGCATTCTTGGTTTTTGCGTCAGACTGTCTGCTTAGTTGAGCTTTTAGTTGTTACATCTGTAATCTCTGCTACTCCCTTATTTTGATCGTCTCCCCCAACCATCAGCCATAAAGCAGATATATTCTTTCAGGATTTTTCTGAGATTCACATTGTCTACTTTTTTTATCTTCATACTAACCTTTCTACTTATGATTTTCCTTTAGTAGCAAATCTACCTTTCTTTTAATTATTGGCATGTTTAAAGGGGCATTATATGCTTTGAGTTTCTTATGCTCTTTCAAATTGCTTCTTGTTTTGGGTTTTCAGTGACTGAAAGACTACTGCACTGTAGCTTCATCACCTTTAGGATCTAGAGAAAACCTCTCTGATATTTTGTTGGTACTAGGCTAGCATACCCTTGATGCTATCATACTCACAAGCATCACACGTAAGCTGCCCTCTCCAGGCTTTGAAACAGATGTCTCGGTGACTTCTAAAGATGTTAAGCTGGGATACTTTATGGTTATCCTATTAGGAAACTAGCAGAACTCAACCACCAGCATTCCCTATGACCTGCCACTGCCCCGAGAAGAGATGTTTTCCACTATTGTGTCATATATGTGAGTTGGACAGACACTATTTTCAAAACCAGCAGCACTGATACAACTTGAGTATATGCTTTCATGGATATTACCTGTCCTTTATAGTAGTTATAGATACATACCCTATTAAGAATGAATGTCTGTACCTCCCAGAAAGGTATGTGTTGAAATATTGACCCCCAGTGTTATAGTAATAGGAGTTGAGGTCTTTGGGAGGTAATCAGGGCACTGTGGTGGGAGAGCCTACATGAATAAGGTTAGCACTCTTAGAAAAGAGGCCCAGAGAGCTCTCTCCTTTTGTGACCATGTGATGACACTGCAAGAAGATGGTTGTTCATGAACTAGGAAGCATATTCCCACCACCATCAAATCTGCTGGACCCTTGATCTTGGACTTCCCAGTTTCCAAAGCAGTGAGAAACAAATGTTTGCTGTTTAAATCACTCAATCTATAGTATTTTTTTTTGTCATAGCAGCCCAAATAGACCAAGACACATCATCAATGCCATATGTGCCAATATAAAATGAGATTTACTGAGAAAAAATTACTGACACAGAGAGAATAAACCATCTTATTCACCAAATTTATTTTATTGCACAACTTTTCCAAGACATAGATGAAATATCTGCATTAAGGTAAGTTTTTTTTTTTTTTTAGTTAACAGAGATCTTTTCCCATAATTCTCACTGAATTTATAGGGACAGTGGAGGAGAAACCTCTATATGATTACATTATAATACAAGTTTCCTGATAGAGGAGGGAGCTTTATATTGTTCTTTGAGAAAGAAGACCCTCTAGTAGTAGCAGCTAGAATCAACCTGTTCTAATGAGCCAACTCTGAATGAGCTGAGCCAACTTTCTAATAAGTTACTAAAAGGTTGTGCATGTAAAGAAGGGATTGGGGAATGAGACTCCATGACATCCACACCTGTCTCTTATAACAAAGCTACAGAAATAAATATATATGGAAAATAATCCATTTTAGCAATGCATATCTCTTGTACATCTTTAAGAAAGAAGTCTCCATATCATCCTTTATACTATTATTGATCAGTCTTTTGTGCTGGTATAATTGAGCAATTTTACTTGAATGCATGCTAAGTAATTTTGCTTCCAGAATCATGGAATATTATGTTGGAGTTCAATTTAACTCGATATTGATGCCCTTTTTGTTATAATAGTCTAATTTCTTAAAGAACAGCATTAGAAGAGGCAAGTGGGCTTTTAAGAAATGTGGGACAATAGTTTTTAAGTGTCCCTTTGTCACTTTAAATTGCCTTGAAGGATCAAAGCAAGAATTACTATATATATATGGCCATTAGCAGACTTTAGAACATTTTTGAAATATCCATTCCTTCAGGGTAATTAATGATCCTTCATATTACATAAGTATATTCATCAACTGAGCCACACTAGCCAGTGCTTGTGTTTTGAACACTATTGTCTTATCTAAAGATTATTCAATGTAATACACCACATTAATAAAAGAAGGGATAGATATAATTTTATTAATAGGTGCAAAAAAGCATTTGATAAGATACAGCATCCATTTATGATTAAAACTCTCAATAAAATACTAATTGAAGGAAAGTACTACTATTTGCAGATGATATGAGTCTTTATATAGAAAACCCTAAAGAATCCATACACACACAAAAAAAAAACACTATTAGAAACAATAAACAAATATAGTAAAGTTGCAGGATACAAAAATCAATGTATAAAAATTTACTGCATTCCTATGTACTAACAAATAAATTTCAGCAGATAAATAAAAAATAATTATTTTGTGATTGCAACTAAAAGAATAAAATACTTAGAAATAAACTTAGCAAAGGATGTGAAGGACCTATAAACTAAAAACATTATTAAATGAAATTGGAAAAGACAATAAAGTGGAAAGATATTCTGTGTTCATGGATTGGAAGAATTAACACAATTTAAATGTCCATGTTACTCAAAGCAATATATAGATTTAATGCAATCCCCAATGAAATACCAATGACAATTCTAAGATAAATTGAACAAAAAATTCATCAGATTTGTACGAAACCACAGAAGGCCTTGAATAGGTAAAGCAATATGAGAAATAAGAACAAAATCAGAGGTATCACACTAACTTACTTCAAATTATATTGCAGTGCAGCGATAATAAAAACATGTTATTGGCAGAAAAAAAAAAACAGACACAAAGCCCAATTGCACAGAATTGAGAGCCCAGAAATAAAACCATTATATATAGGCAAAAATATTTGACTAAGGAGCCAAAAATAAACTGTGGAGAAAATAAAACCTCTTCAATAAATGATGCTGGTAAAATTGTAAAGTCACCTGCAAAAGAATGAAACTAGATTACAGTTTGTCCCTATCTACAAAAATTAATTCAAAACTGATCCAAGACCTAAATATAAGATCTAAAACAATTGCATAGAAGGAATATACATATTAAAATTATGGACCTTTGCCTTAGAGAAAATTTTGGTCAATCCTCACTCAAGAATGTTTTTTCCATTAGTTTTTAGGGAGAGTGAAATAGACATGGAGAGATAAAGAGAAATATCAACGTGAGAGACACACCTTGATTGGTTGCCTCCTGTAAGAGCTCTGACCAGGGCCAAGGTTCAGGAGTAGTCTGAAACCAAAGAATCAAATCCAAGAACCTTTGGTTCCAGGCCGATGCTTTATCCACTTAGCCAACCAACTAGGGCTGTCTTAGAGAATCTTTTAATGTATTTGTCCTTAAAAGGCAAAAGAAGTAAAGTAAAAATATAAATAAAGAAATAAATTTTACTATAGCAAACTAAAAAGCTTTGGCATAGCAAAAGGAACCTTCAGCAAAACAAAAAAGCATCCAACTGAATAGAAGAATATATTTGCAAACAACAGCTATAGCAAGGGGGGTTAATATTATAGATAGATAGATAGATAGATAGATAGATAGATAGATAGATACACACACACACACACACACACACACACACACACTCATTCAACTCAACATGAAACAATCCAACTGAACAATGAGCAGAGAACCCAAACAGACACTTCTCCCAAGAATACATAGAAATAGTCAACAGTTATATGAAAAGAAGTGCAACTTCACCAGCCATCAGGAAAATGCAAATCAGAACTGCAATGAGGCACTGGATGCTGGGCTTAGTGGTCAGAGCATCAGCCTGCATACAAAAGGGTCACGGGTTCTATTCCTGGTCAAGGGCACTACCAGGGTTTCAAGATTGATCCCAGCCTACATCGGGACATATGTGGGAGGCAACTAATCTATGTATTTCCCATCAATGTTTCTTTTTCTTCTCTCTCTCTTCTACCCTCCCGACTGCCTCCTTTTCACTCTGTTTAAAAGAAATAGGGAAAAAATATCCTCTGGTAAGGATTAAAAACAACAACAAAAACACAATGAGATACCACTTCACACCTATTAGAATGACTATAATCAACAAGATGAGTAATACAGGAGTTGGAAAGGTTGTGGAAAAAAAGGAACCCTCTTTCACTGTTGGTGTGAAGGTAAACTGGTATAGACACCATGGAAAATAGTATGGAGGTTCTTCAAAAAATTCAAATTGAGTTACCGTATGACCCTGCAATCCTCTTCTGGGTATTTACCCCAATAATTTAAAAATGTTTATTTGCAAGGTATATGCACCCCTATGTTCATTCCAGCATAAATCATGGTTTTCCAGATATAGAAACAACCAAAGTGTCCTTTGATAGAAAATTGGATAAAGAAAATGTGGTACAAGCATACAATGAAATAACTATTCAGCCATAAGAGAAGATGAAATATTGACATTTGTGACAACATGGGTGAACCTTGAGGATATGCCAAGTGAAATAAGTTAGTCAGAAAAATCCTAGAGCCATATGATTTCACTTATGTGTCGGCTATAAAACTGAAGCTCATAGACACAGCCAATAGCATGGTGTGTACCACAGGGAAAGGGACTGGGGTGTCGTAAAGGGTAAAGAGGACAAATTGTTTGGTGACAGAAGATGACTTGACTTTGGCTGGTGGGCACATACTGCCGTATACAGATCATTGAAATGTATACTTAAAACCTATATAATCTTATCAACCAGCTAGAGGCCTGATGCACAAAATCCGTGCAAGAGCAGGTCTTCCTTCCCCTGGCTGCCAGCAGCGGCTTCCCTCTGCCACCAGGACCTTGGCTTCCCTCGAAGCCCTGCCTTCATCCAGAAAGTCGTCCAGAAGTATGTTAGAGGTCTCATTAGCATATTATGCTTTTATTATTATAGATGTCACCCCAATGAATTTAATTTAAAACAAAAGAAAAAAAAACTTGCATTGTATTTCTATAAAATTATAACCAGTGTTACATAGTGGAAAGCATTCTCCCATTCATTGACCTCATCTGTTTTCATATTCAGGACTACTTCCTCCTTGTTCACATATTTACGTTCCGGTGTACTTTGTATCTCCCTCAGGCTTCATAAATTATCTACACTATTTCTTCAGCAGACGCTGTGTTATGTTACATTTCTTACAGCAATCAGGCCTCTCCCCAGGTAAGGCTATTTTTTTTTTCCTGGGAAACTGTAAATATACGTTACTGGTTTGCAGACTGATTTTTATTTTACGCTTGTGTGGGGCTCTAGTCCTGGCTCATAATTTTTAGTTACCTTCTGGAATCGGATCTACAAAATAAGCTTAAAATTAAATAAAAACACTACTTAGAATCAATTCAAGACTTCTACCTCAGATAAATTGTACATGCTTAGGAGAGTTAGATTCTTGATCTCACTAACATGAAGAAGATTTCCCACTTAATATATTATTTGATCCTGCAAAAACAATTTCTTGTACATATTTCTTATGCACTCTTTCCAAATTTTATTTTATTGTATTGTATTTTCCAAGTGTATCTACACCCGTCTTCTGATTCACCCTATGTAATAAAAGGCTGATATGCAAATAGACAAAATAGTGGAACAACCATAACAGCCGAACAACTGGTCACTATGACATACATTGACCATGCGCCATGGTCCCAACTGGCACTTGCACCCGCTGCCAGCGCTGGAGCCCCCACTGGCACCCACTGCTGGTGCCTGGCACCGGCCCAAATCATTCAGTGCCATCAGTGGGTACAAGCAGCTGCTACCAACCCCAATTGCCCCCTCAGGGCTTCTCCACCTCCCCCTGCTCCTGAGGGGAGACTGGGGCCAGTAGCTGCCTCCCACACCCAATGTCAGTGCTGGTCCAGCTTACATCTGCAGCTGCTGCTGGAGCTGCTGCTCCCATCTGCTGCCAGTGCCTGGCGCCAGTGCTGAATGCTCGGCTCTGTCAGTGGGTGTGAGCAGTGACTTCTCCACCTCCCCTGCTCCTGAGGAGCGGTGAGGGCAGAGCTACCACTTGCACTCACTAATGGTGCCGGGTTTTTGCACCTGCTGTTGGCACTGGCCCCAATTCCTCCACACTTTCATTGGGTGTGAGGGAGCCGGTGCCTTCCGCATCTGGAAGCTGCAGCAGTGGCAGTAGGGTTGCTTACAAAAAGGGGACTGGGGGCCCCTGTGGAAGGAACTGAATGGGAGCTTGGAGGATGACCCAAGATGATCCCTGTGCCTATGGCAGCCTTGCAGCCCACAGTTCCTTTCAAGGTTCATGGATTTGTGCAATGGGCCCTAGATTGTATATAATCATCATTGGTTTAGCGAGTTAAGTCATCCAGCAGATTAAAACCATTCACACAAAGTGTATGACTTTATAATACAAAACCAAAGTAACCCTGCTTTCATATAATGAATTGGATTGAGAGAGTGTGTATTGTGCTTCCTGATTTCATGTACACTTTTAATTCATTCAGGTTTTGGGTATGAGTTTCCAATACCCAAAGTGTGTCTTGACACATAGTTTTCCTTTCCTAAGTTATTCTCAATAATGATTGAAGAAAATGTCATTGAATACTATTCAGTTGATCTTTTGACTTAAACATTGTTTGTCTTCTCCAGGATGCATTAAAATATTGCCAGAAACAAATACTGCCAGAAAATGGGTCATCAAAATAGCACAATTAATGCCTTTCTCGACTACAGTTTCAAAAGGCTTCAAGCATCACTCCATTCACAAGAAGATGTTAAAATCAATATTTATTTGCCTACTTGTTTTTCCAAATAGGTTATTAGCAGAAATAAAATATTTTTTTTTCAAAATTGTATCACTCAGACAAAGAAGAAAGACAGGAAAATGTGCATAAAAAATTAGCACTTTCTCTTTTCTGAATTCATTTCAGACTCTGTTTATCATCTTTCACAAAAGGTACAAATTTTTCGTCTTTTCATGTAACTATAATTTAGGATTTAATATTTAGTATACAATTACTAAAAAAAAGGAATTAACAATAAAATACCATTAGCAGTTTTTGAAAATTTTCTGTCTTAAATATTTCCATGGTTTTGAACCACAATTACAAATGTTAGAACAAAGACTATTAACCATTGTAAGCATTGGTTTTATTTGTAATGTTAAGTAATTGGTTGGCTTTTTTGTATGTTTGTGTGTCTGCATGCATGCTCATGTGTGTGTGTGTGAGCATGCATGATTTGTATTTCTAAATTAGGCAATGTATTTTCATGACTATAAAAAAGGTTGAAATATTCTTTTAAATATAATCCCAGAGGGTTTGTATTCTCGCATCTGAAAATCCACACTATAAAATGATATAGGAAGCCCCTGGCCATCTTCAGTGGTCTCTACAATTTAGTGGCCCAGGGACATGCTCACCCTTCCAAGAACTATGTGAGAAGCCAATGTTAATGACTTTGATGCTAATTTTTTAAATATCTGGTCAAGGGAGAATAATCAAAAGGGGCCTAGTATAAAAAAGAGCTAATGAGTTTTGTTTTACTCTTGACATTGAGACATGTGCTCATCCATACACTGCTGCATTCAATTCCAAACTGCATTTCATGAGTTCCTAGTTTCCTTTGTCATCTGTATGAAGAATGAACAACTTTGATGTTTTCTATGACAAATAAAATAAAAGTGTAGTGAAGGGTTGTACCATGAGTTATTGTTTCTTAATATATTCTTACCAGTGGCCAGGTGCATGAAATTCATGCAAAGGGGGGTTGGGGGACATCCCTCAGCCTGGCCTGTACCCTCTCCAAACTGGGATCCCTCTCACAATCCAGTACCACTAGCTACTAAGCACTCACTTGCTTGCCTGCCTGATGCCCCTAACTGCTCTCCTGCCTGCCTGATGCCCCTAACTGTTTCCTTTCCTGGGTTAAACAACCTAACTGCCTATGTGCTCTCCCTTCCTCTCTGTGCCAACCCATCCCAACGCACTCCTCCAGGCTGGGTAGGCAAGGGCAGTGCCACGGGTCTGCATGCACCTCTGCTAGGGAGGCTGCCCTTGGCGACTGCCTCATGTCCTGGTGGCACAAGTCCCTGCCTCCATCTGGAGCAGCTTCCACCTCCGAATCAGCATGCAGTTAGCGCTGGGCAGGCCTGTGTGCACTTGCACTGGGGGTGGAATTCCCTACCCCTGTCCCTGCTCACCACCACCTGCCTGTTGACTGGTCCTGACTGGGACACCTTTAGGACCAATAAGCACCATTAGGACCAATTAGAGTATTTAAAAAGCCATCTTTATAAATATGGATTGGGGTTTGAAGGTTCAAAGTTACTGCCCAAGACCTTGTAAATTTTTTGATGTTCTTAGAACTACAGGAATGCAGAGCAACAGTAGGTATTAGCTTTAGAATTAGGGAGTAATTTGAACTAAAAGGAAAAAAAAAGAAGAAAATGTTGACAATTTCAAAGTATTGAATATTATGTGTGTGTGTCTGTGTATAGTCTTTATAAAGAAATACACATATTTTAGTATTAGTATACTATTAATACCTGCTTTTAAAAATGTATCATAGATTGGTTTATGGTGGTCTAAATTAAGTTTAACACTGATTACTATTCATTAAGGTAATTAATATGCATCATGTAATCTGTTCAGTAGAAATGCAGGGTGGAAAAATATCATTACAGATTGCTTACTTATTATTTTCTATCCTAAAATGCCATTAATTACATATTTTATTTCTTATTCATTGACAGCAATTATCCACAAGTTCTAAGTAATTCATGAATGTATGTTAACAGAAATATTTTTTTTAGTAAAGAGTGTTTTAGGAACCCAAACCTTTAAAGAAAATCTATTCATCATGAATATGTACCATCAGATATTTGAAAATCAGGGAAATAAATTAAGCTTCAATTAATTCTGATTTACTGAAGAGAGATCTATTTTTGTTGTTTTGTGGATGAAAAGTGTGGCTTTGTTTTTCATTTCCTTTTTCTTTTTCTTTCCTTCTCACACCCTGCCTCTGTGTATGACATCAATATAGATTGAGCTCATGTCAGTGTGTGCAATGCAGTCAATCTCCATGCCTCCTGCTCTCCTCATTATGTTCCTTCATAATTTTTCCCTTCTTTCTTAGACACAAACACAGAGATAAAATTGTGCTGAAAAATGTCTCTAGTATTTTTCTATGATAGACTGGAGCGAGGAGAAGGAATTCAATTATTTGGGTGTATTATGTAGGAATAGGTGTCTCTTTAATCTGTGGGTAAGGGAGAAGTATTAAATTGTGCATTTTATTAGAAAAGCTATTGCATTGATGTTATTTATAGATCTTAGAGAAGTAACACATTGATTAGCAAAGGAAGAAAAGTACAGAATTAGCTTCATCATTGCAAATATACTGCTTTAAACTCAAGGACTAAACAGCATATAGTATAAAAATAATTAACAATACCAATATGTCAAGTTATTTTGGATACAAGTTTTGCTTATTTATAACTAAACTCTGTCCATTGCCTAGATCAGGTTGCTGCATTTTATATTTTTATAAGATAAAGGTTTCTTCTTCTGATAGAATTTAGATGTCCATATAACTCTAATTTACATTGTTTATCCACAAACATTACTCATAAATACATTTTCTTTTTGTTTTGGTTATAAATGTGATAAGGTAAAAAAAGTATTTAAAAAAATCATCAGTGAAGACATTACGATCAAGAAGAGATCTAGGTTTTATTTTTTATTTTTAAGACATTCTGGAATTCAGAAATGGGAAAATAAACTCTCCAGAGGCAATTGTGAAGGAAGGAGAAGTAGGACAAGTGATAGAATGGGTAAAGAATTAGGAATCTGAGTACAATTAAGAAGCATGCTCAGAATGAATGCATGAGACAGAATAAACTTGTTACGCAAAATGTTATGTTACGATATTGGTCAGTTCTAATGTAAGTGTGATTTGTAGACCAGCTGCATCAGCTCTGGCTGTGTGTTAGAAATGTAGAATATTGAGTCTCATTCTCACACTTACTAACAGAGAATCTCCTGGGGTAAAGTCCAGAAATCCATGTTTTAACAAACCTCACAGTTGCTACATATTAAATTTCTAAAAAGTGCTGTGCTAGATTCTAACACTTGCCGCATAGTAGACAATCAGTGAATATTTCTTGAAAGAAAGAATGCAGAGAAAGAATGATAAATACTATGCTTGGATCACTATGGCGTAAAAATAAGACCGGCATAGTAAACAAGATGTGGAAATTTTACTCTAGGCCAGGGGTCGGCAAACTCATTAGTCAGCAGAGCCAAATATCAATAGTACAAAGATTGAAATTTCTTTTGAGAGCCACATTTTTTAAACTTAAACTTCTTCTAATGTCACTTCTTCAAAATAGACTCGCCCAGGCGGTGGTATTTTGTGGAAGAGCCACACTCAAGGGGCCAAAGAGCCGCATGTGATTCGCTCTCAGCAGCAGTTTGCCGACCATGGCTCTAGGCCACTACAGCCATCCATTATATGTTCACCTTCTTTACAGTTTCTTGTACTAGTAATTAATTAAACAGAGTGCTCAGAGTTCTGGAAGCAGGTAATACTATTTTTTCTACAGACTGACATTGTGCTTCATGGCATTATGCAGTTTCAGCCACACTTTGACCCCTAATGGACATCCTGTACAATAGGCTTACATGTGACCTGAGACATAGCTTATAGTGGGTTGCTCAGGGTTAAGTTTAGGATTAGTGTACCCACCAGCTTGGCAATAATACTTTCTCTGTCATTCAATACATGTTCCTCCATCTCGTCTAGTCTGTGAATACTCTAATGACCCTCAAGTGTTGTTCACAATGTCATATGACATCTGCATCACAATTATTTACCTATGCCAAAGAGTCTGTAAAGAAAATGATTATTATACAATGGTACCTCGAGATATGAGTGCCCTAACATACGAGATTTTTGAGATATGAGCAGTCGAGCGAGCGATTTTTGCTTTGAAATACGAGCAACATTTGAGATAGGAGTAATCGGTTGCACCCGACCCACCAGTTTACAGAGACTGGAGCGTCTCATCGTTTCCCACGCCTCAAGGTTACGGAACAAATTAAACTCATTTCTCGAGGTACCACTCCGTATATGACAAATTATTGTCCACTGATGTTGCTACATCCTATACTACCATGTGTTAGATTGTTAACACCCAGAAAACTTGACTATTCCAAATTTAATCTTGCCTCTAACATTGCTGAGTATAGATATTAGCCATAAGTGAAAAAATTCAAGTTTGAGTACCAAAGAGGAAGAAATGGTATCAAAAGAATAGGACAGGTTTCTCAAAATCTATACTCAGCCTCTAAATAAGTTAAAGGTTTGCTTTATATGGATGCACACATTCATCTATTTCTAAAAATTATGCAGTATTAAATTATTATTGGTGCTCAAATTTAATATATATGTGTATATATATATATATATATATATATATATATATATATATATATATATATATATAATTTTCAGAGAGAAAGGGAGAGGGATAGGAATATAGAAACATCAATGATAAGAGAGAATATCAATTGGCTGCCTCCTGCATACCCCTACTGGGGATTGAGCCTGAATCCCGGGCATGTGCCCCAAACCAGAATCAAACTTTGACCTCCTGGTTCATAGGTCGATGGTCAACCCCTGAGCCACACTGGCCTGGCTATTGGTGCTGTATTCAGAGATGACAAACAAGTATAATCAAGTGTCTTTCCTTAGGGCATGTATTCTCAACAGAGGTGATAGTGCACTAAGGATGCAAAAGCTAGTTCTTAAAGAATAATTAAAGAAATGCCTAACTCTTTTTTTATGTATAAAGCACAGTGCACATACAATGCACAAAAGGACTTGTAATTATTATCTATGACATTAAAATTTCATGTAGAGTGATTAGAAAACAACAACAATGAATGTTTCTTAAGGCCCCTTAGGGTGGGAAAGGAAGGTCAAGAAATGCTGGCATGAAAGAAGGTTAAATACAGTGGTAGCCATGGCAACTCTATGTTGTTGGGAAAGGGAACATCAGAATGACAATCTAGTTGCAAATGGAACAGGGCTCAGAAGTAGTTGCAGAAAAAAAGTTAGGCAACATTGCTGGGAGTTTTGCTCCATTTGCATATTGTGGTAGCCAGAAGGTGGCTCCTGAGATTCCTGGCTTGGTGTCCATGGCTTGTGTTATCCAATCCCCTCAAATGTAGGTGGGATCTGCAAATATGATGGATGTTTATCCATGATTAGGTTATACAGTACAGCAAGGGGAAGTCATTGTGCAAGTGAAATTAAGGCCCCACGTCAGCTGACTTGGAGTCAATCAAAGAGGGATTATGCTCAGTGGGCCTGCCTTAATAGGGTGGAGTCATTAAAACACAATGAGGCATCAGAAACATCCTCCTGGTCATCTTGAAGAAAGCAAAGGACCATTTTTCATCTGCCTATGCAAAGAACTCAGGTGCTGATGGCCTCTGTTCTATAACAGCAAAAAAAATGCATTCTGCCAACACCCACATGAGCTTGAGAAAGGGCTGTGCACTTCAGAGAGCAGAGAAAAACCAGCTGCACTGTTCTAGGACACTGACCCAGGGAAGCTGAGGAAATAAATAGGTATTTTTAGGTCGTAAATTTGAAACAATTTGTCACAAAAGCTGTAGAAAATTAATATACATTCTAAGTATATAATTTTAAATTTAGATTTGTGAGATTTTATATATATGTGGAGATTGATATGGATAGTAAACCTACCTCTCACACCTATGCTTCCATTGACAAGAAATACATTTTGCAGAAAAAATACTGGCTGGGAAGCAAAGTGCTAAAATTAATCACCCTTTCTAAGTATTGCCTAGGATAATCATTTAGGTTGAGATCAAATGGATTATTTTTAAATTGTGAATATTCACATGGTACTTAAAATTTTAAAAATATGTTTCCATAGACATGAATTGATTTATCTTTCAATCCAAGGTAGCTATTACTAAGTACAGTTGGGAGGGGAGACTAGTAGCCTCTATACAAGCAAATTGGCTGACCCAAGATGAGATGGTGTCTTTGGGAGTGACTCAAATCTAGAATTTAGGTCTTCTGTGGGATTAGAAGTTTTCTCCTACACTTTCTTATTTCTGTCCCATTCACATAATGGTTTATTTAATCATTTAAAATCCAACCTTCCCTTAATTTATGATACTGCTTATCAGAAAATTATACTTTAGGAGAAGTAAAGAAGAAAATCATGTTTTGTTGTAAAGGCATGTAAAATGCATGACTGAAATAAATATAATACAGCTATGTTCAGTAGTTTTATTTTATGACAAATGCTGTTAATTCTTTTTAAATGGCTCTCATCATGATATATCTTCTGTTAAAAAGAAAACTGATATATCCTATAGTAGCAGCTCCTTCACAAAATTAAAAATTATTTTTAATTCAGTTTCAGATTTGTAACTATATTATTTAAGAAATTCTACACTGAAGGAGATTCTTTCTCCATAAAAGTTATAAATAAAAATATATGTGTCCTGCTGTGCTATAGAGAGAAACCCCATATTCTGTGTATGAGGCTATCTATTTACTTATCAATATCTAATAAATTTCTTCTCCAAACATTACAATTACTTATTTCTCTCAAAATATATGTTCATACACTTCAATTCCTAAAGTTCACTTTATACATCACACAGTTGATACATACTTTTCAAGATAGATAAATGCTTCCATTTCTAATGTTCACTCTAAAGAATTGAAAAAGATACAAACTGAGATCATGGTATCTTTTAAGTTATTTATAACTTGCACATTGCAATGACACTTTTAGTTCCTCTAGAAAACTTTTCTATACAAATGCCTGGGGGATATTGAGCTACTACAGTTCATACTGTGTTCCTTTGACAGATTTTTGAGTTACCCAGCACAAACAGGCTCTATGTTAACAACTTTGATCATTTGAAAGCAACAAGATCTTGTGCTAGCTTGTCTCCATAAGGTAACACAAATTTTGGAACTACAGGTCTACAGACTTTGGAAACTCATTATAAACATCACTTATATATTAGGAAGAAATGCCATTGAGAATTAGAATCTACATTTGCAAATCCTTACTAATATCCATGAGTATGGATGTATGGCAAGTGTAGACTCACAAATATTTTAGACACTTTATATTTATTTCCCTTAAAATTATCCCATGTGTCCACTTAAAATAAATATATAGGAAGAAAATTTTTTTTTCATTTTCAATTGTTGATATAACAAATTGCTGCAAAATAAGTGACTTAAGATAACATAACTTTATTCTTTTCTTGGGGTCTCACTTGGATAGAATAAAAATTTTATCAAAGATGGTTCCTTGCTACTTTGATTCTGATGGCTGTCAATATTCATAAAATTAAAAATGATTTAAAAGCAAGTACTCTACTGAATACTGTAGGCAACATTCATGCCTTGGTTCCTAGCTATATTACTTCAATCTCTTCTTCCATTTTCACATCACCTTTGTTTTCTCTCTGTTCTCCCTTCTATCTCTTATAAGGACACTTATGATTACATGAAAAGACCTGGATAATCTTCACATCTCAAAATTCTCATCTTAATCCCAACTGCAAAGTTTCCTTTGCCATGAAAGGTAACATTTACTGTTCTGGGGATTAGTATATGAACACTAATGAGTGAAATGATTCAGTCTATTATAAATATTAAAGGTTAGTTTTATGAGAACAGTTTTGAAGTCACCATTTGATGATCAAACCAAAAAGATCCCACAACAAAGATAAATAAATACTTGGGGTGGGGGGTAATGTTAGGGAACTCATTGGGGAGCTAGAGGCTTAGTTAGGCTGAAGGAGGAATTACAATACAAATTCATGAACTGGTTACCAAGAACTGTTAAAATGATTGTTCTGAAAAAAAAAAAGTTTAAAAAAACAGTGGGATTTGCAATGATTAAAAGATTACCGTGATCAAGACTCAGTTTTTGTTTATTCAGCTGAGATATTGGGGACCATATGATTACTAGTCATGTAAGGTGGAGAAATGTTGAGGTGGCTCACACATATATCATTGAGACATGATCATGAAGTTTAGAAGAAGTCATCAATTAACTACCACACTTTGGTAATAGGAGGGGTTCTTTTCTTCCAGAAATGGAAGGCTTCAACTTCCATAGTTATCAAGTACATGAAACATTTCTAAGCAGCAGATGTAGAACTACATTCATGACTATTTGGTTCTATTTTTTTGTTTTATATCAGATATGCTTAGATTAAGTGAACATAAAGGCAGCTACTAATACAAATGGTTAATAACATAGTGAAATAAACCTAAGGTACTGACATTTTTTGCCCTGGATTTCAGCCAATATAACCTCCTGAAAAGTACTGAATAATAGCAACTTTTTAATACAGTTTTTAAACTCCCAAGTACTTTATATTTATTAACAGATATAATTTTTTCAATGTAAACTTATGTAGTAGCTGTTATTTTTATTTATTTTTTAAAATATATTTTATTGATTTTTTACAGAGAGGAAGGGAGAGGGATAGAGAGCTAGAAACATGGGTGAGAGAGAGACATTGATCAGCTGTCTCCTGCATGCCCCACACTGGGGATGTGACTGCAACCAGGATACATGCCCTTGACAGGAATCGAACCTGGGACCCTTCAGTCTCCAGACTGACACTCTATCCACTGAGCCAAATGGGTTTAGGCTAGCTGTTATTTTTATATTCACATGTACATACTTAGCAAATTACATACTTGAACTCAGAACAACTTGGCTTCAGAATTGATCATCTTAACAACTGACATTATGCTGTCCACATAAAACTTTACCAAATGTCATAAAAATCTATTCTTAAACACCTGACAAGAATTAGTTGAAGGAACTAATGTGCAAAATGAATGAAGTGATGGAAATTAACATAATTAGACAAAGAACATAAAATACGTAAATATGATGACCCACTGTCACATAAAGAAAACAGTTTCATGGAGCCTTGGTGGCTATCTGGGAGAGGTGTGGCCAGAAGCCAGATCTTCATTCTCTGGGTCTGCACTCATCTCTCATGGTGGTTCCCTAACATGCTTCTTCATTCTATGTAGATTCATCAATCAATATTAATTTAACAAATATTTATTGAACACTCTAAATAATAAAATCAGTGTCATCATGGAGTCAAAAAGTCTAATGGTAAATACATGTTCTCAAAAATATTAAGGGCTAAAAATACCAGCACAATATATCATCCCTGTATCCTAACTGATATGGAAATAGCAGAAAGCATTCAGCACATGCAAAAGTAGCCTTAAAAACTTTACCTTTTTACTATGCAAATCATAGCCACTGCATCTGTAATCCTTTAGGCATATCTTGAGTTTTGCTCACATTTTACAAATACTACCTGTCTCAAATATGAAGGCACTCTACAAAGTTACCTCTGCTTTCAAATCTTATTAGAAATACATAAAAATGTGATAAGCTAATCTTAAAGTTAAGAAAATATTAGGTGGTTAAAAATAGTAACATGAGATTTCAAAAAAATGTTCTGCAATTATTTCCACAACTTCCTTCTCAGCATATCTATCATTTACCTACTAAAATCCCTACCATTTCTCTCCCTGGCCTCACTTCTCCCCAGCTATCTATCTGAACATGCAAAATCTACCCAGATGGTGTGGCTCATTGGTTGAGCATAAACCTGGGAACCAGGAAGTCACCATGGAATTCCAGGTCCTGATGGATTGCCAGCTCAATCCAGTGGGATATGCAGGGGACAACTGATTTGATAATTCTCATCATTGATCTATCTATCCCTCTCCCATCCTCTCTAAAATCAATAAAAATATATTTTAAAAACTATAAAATAAGTAAACATGAAAATCCTTACCATGCTTTTTCTATACTCTAATTAATCTAACAAGATTTTTTTTATGGGGCATTTTTTTCCTCTGGTATTAAAATACCAACCTGTAAACCTGCCACTATGACTGGAATTACAGAAGATCTAGGTCATTGTTTAAATGGCTTTGGTCCTCAACTCACAAACATCACTTACCATTACTGGCCTAGTCTTTTCTATCAGAATTTATTTCTGTCTGTTATACCTCATTTAACTGAGGAAACTTCAATAAAACAAGCTAAGTCTTAAGTGACAGGTAGAGTATGATTTCATAGGCCATTTAAAATTCATGTGTTAGAATGTCCTGATCACACACTGTCCAGATTATCTCTATCAAGCAAGAACACCTTCTTCTGTAGTTGATTTTTATTACTCAATTGCCTTCTAGCTATAGTACCAGGCTTTAAAAACATAAATATCTTTGCTTGAAGATTTCATCTTGTTAGGGTTTCCCCATTTGAGAGCTGATGTTTTTGTTTACTGAAAATATAAGTTGTAGTTTTAATATATACTATTATTACCATGCTATTACAGCCTCCGGGCAACATCCTTGTTAATTTATTTTTATTCCCTCTAGTTTATTCTCTCCTATTTCGTAACAGATCCCTTTTTCCCTAGTAAAGTATTAAAAGTGAGTTTTGCTATATTTATCATGATTATGGAAACAGAAAATACCATAATGATTGAAAAAAAAAAGTTAGAGAGTCCATAGTGACTAATATTATAGGCTCTAGTTATAACTACAAAAATCAATTTAGCTGAGAAAGAAAAGCTGGAATTTAAAGCAAGCTGCCTCTATGGGCCTTTTGCCAATTAAACTAACTCAGTGCATCTTCAAAAGAAAATGGTTAAAGAAGAGATTAAGGAAAAATTAAGTGCTCCAGATACCTTTTGTAAAAATAAATTTAATTTTCCCCTCTTAGCTAACAAGCTATTTAATCTTAAATATCTCAAACAGCAGGCCAAAGCGAATAGTTCAATTTATTTTGGCAACATTTCTTTATAATTATTTTGGAGTAAAAAACTTGACTTCAAATTATTTTCTGACTACTAAGTAGGACACTGTGAAAATTTATATTTAATTGACCATGTAAATTATTAGAGGGTCATAGTCCCAAAGACTGCTTTCTACAGAATTATTTCTCAGATCCTTTGAAAGTATTAAACTGGATGCTACCACCCAAAGGTAATTACAAAATAATAATAATAACAACAACAAAACAGATTTATAAAGCTCTGAGTTACCTTTAGATACCTAAAAATAAAAATGTGATAAAATTTTATCTGGGTAATAAACTACCTTGTAGAATTACTATAAATTAAGGAGATCTATTTCTCTGTTTTTACAGGATTTGGGGCAGTTTCTCTCTCTTCCTCCTTCACCCTTCTTAGTCAATGTGTATTTGTGAATAGAGACAGATCAGCGGGTATTGGAAAGGGGCCACATATTCTATTTAATTGTTTTCTGATAGTTTGGTTGTTTTCTGTAATGTATGCATTTCTCATTGTTGGATCTGAAATTTGATTATACCTTACATGCAGCTTTATAAGTGAACCTTAACTGTTGCATATGCCAGCAGAAGTTAAGAGACTGCTGAGTCAGAAACAGGATCTTATAACTCATAGCACAGCAAGCAGTTTGACCATCGCATTTTCATCAGCACATGTGTGTCAGTCTTTTGGCTTCTAAGCCACATGGGGGCAACATGAAGTGGCCCAGCAGCCCGTGATGCAGCATTCATGCTGCATGCACAGTGGGTTTTGTCACAATTGAGGAACACTGACATTGAGGAATATACCGCCCTCACATCAAGCAGTGAGCAAACCAACTTTTTGTTTCATAATACTCATCTCTCAAGGATGCATACTGCAAACAAAACCCTGAGGAATGGCATGGGCAAAGACCTGTTAGGTCCTCGTAGTCTTGGCATACTCAGCAAGATATGGGAAGACAAGAATCCTAAAGATCATTTCTAGGACTCATATATCAGGCCTGTCCCCAAAAGAGCAAATGCAATTGATGATGGCCTTGTTTATATAGCTGAAGAATATTTGGAGAGGAATTTTAGAGTCCTAGTCACTCACTACTGATGTATGACTGTATGCTTTTCAAATAGGTGCTTTTAATATTTTAGAAAAGAGACTACTTGAATAAAATTTAAACAATAAATGTTTGTGTTTTGTTTAAATTCTGGAAATGAAAAGTTCTAATTATTTGTCTCTTTCTGACAAAGTAACTGTGAAAATTATATAATGTAGTTTCATACAAATCTAAGGTTTACTAGTAACTGAAAAAAAGTTATTATTATAAAAATAGAGCCACTATATATTTAAGTCTTTCCTAAATCTCTCAAAAATAAAAATGCTCTCTAGATGAATTTAGAGAGAAAATAGATCATCAACTCTCATTGTGAAGACATCTGTTTATTTGAATACAAGAGAGCTAGATGAAATTATGTGAAACTATAGTTACTATATTATTTTATAAGTTTTGTAAATTTAAACAAAATTTAAAAGGTATTCAGAAAGATAGAGTGTATTCTAAAAAATAAAGCATCACTTTGTAAATTACTTTTCTTTCAGTACCAGGCAAAATATGGGAATATAGGTTTATCCATGTTAATATTGAAGAAGCTGAAGTTCAAATTACTAAAGTGGTCTGTCTAATTTATTGATCAATTGTTTGCAGAGACAACAATTTTAAAATTGAATCTTTGAAGGACTGCAAAGATGAAAAATTACCTTATTTCTTCTTCTTGGCTTGAAATAAAAATTATATAAATCAGAATAATTTGCTATTTTTGTTGGTCTATCAGTTACCATATAAAATGACATATTAAAACTCACAGAATCTCTACAATTGAATGGTAATTGTCATTTTTTATAGGCATGCCTTACCTTTAAATTGAATTTATTAACTCCTTGAAAGTAATTTTTTAAATTAAAATTATTTATTGAAATATTACTCTATGTTTTCTTCCCATATTTTCTCTTAGTGCAAACTGGCTAATAGGATTATAATTCTTTGACATAGATTTTACCAGGTTGAAAACAAGCAATTGAGTCAAGTCTCTATATATTCTTTTTAATATCCTTAATATACATAAATATTGGGAAACTGAGAAAAGAGTAGATTCTCCAAAATACAAAAAAGGTTAACAGCAGTCTATGGACCCAATTCTATTTCTTAATGAGATCTTTGCTGATCTTCATTTATTTATTTATTTATTTATGCTCACCCCAAGATATTTTTCCATTGATTTTTAGAGAGAGTGGAAGAGAGAAAGAAAAAGACAGAGAGAAACAGCAATCTGAGAGAGACACATCGATTGGTTGACTTCTGCGTGGGTCCTGACCAAGACTTGGGCCTAGGAGGAGCCTGCAACTGAGGTATGCACTCTTGACCCTTGTCTTGACTTGAACCCAGGACTCCTGGTTCCACAGGCTGACACTGTATCCACTGTGCCAAACTCAGTGGCTAGGGATGCTGACCTTCTTATTCAAATTGCTTATATTGTTTTCCTCCTTAGCATCCTCTATATTTACCTATATCAATTACTACCTTCGAATATACAATTTAAGACTTGGTTTATTGTCTGCTTCCACTAAAATGTTCCATGAAGGCAGGTATTTTTACCTACCTTCCATATAGAGGTATATGATTTGTATGTGCTTATGTTATAAATCAATAAATAACTGGATTCATAATCAATTAGATTAATGGATGGCATAGATGCAGTATGTAAATATGGTAACAGGTGACATTTACACTGATTAACAGAATAATTAAAAAATATTATTAACTACAGTGCATGAAAATGATTAACAATACACTACTTCATTCTGTTATATGACAGAAGAATGTGGCAAAGCTGTTTAATATAGAAGATAAAAAGAGAAAGGCATATTTTTGTCAGACATATTTTTAAAAATCTATTTTGTAAGTAGTTTTTTTCCCTATGAATATGGGTATTTTAAATAGAGGGAAAATAATTCGCATTTATTTAAAATTTACTTAAAAACCTATAAGTCTGGCCAGTGTTGCTCAGTGTTTGGCATCTACCCATGAGCTAGCAGGTCACGGTTCCATTCCTTTTCAGGACACACGCTTGGGTTGCAGGCCTGCTAGGGGATATGGAAGAGACAGCCTATTGATGATTCCCTCATCATTGATGTTTCTGAAAGGAGTTTTAGGGGTAAAATAGGCAGGTTTAGGGAGTTTTAGGAATTAGGGGGTCCACTGGAGAGGACTGTCTAGATAAGGATTTGAAGCTGCCAAAGGGCTGGGGCTTTTCCTCTGCCTTTTTCACAGAGGAAAAAAAAAGAGGTGCCATAGGATAAGGGGAGAGGAAACCATCCATTCTGAGAAGAGAGGGAAAAGCCACAGGGTGTGGTGAGAAAGGAAACAACCTTTCACAGGGAATAGAGAAATGCTGACAAATGGGAGAAAAAGGACGACAGATTTTCACAGGAGCTAGAGAATTCTACCACTGAGGAGGGAGAAAGAAAGGGAACATCATGTAGGGTTTGGGCTTTGAAGTTGATATTCTGCAAAAGAGTGACTAATAAGGGAGCATCAAGAGGCAAAGAACTGCATGCAGCCTTTATAAACCTTAGAAAAAAGGAGCTCGGTGGACTACCCCCTTGGGATTCCCTCCCCATGTGGAATCTGTACTTGTTTCCAATAAATTTCTACAGCTTTCATTCACCACCTTTTGTCCATGACTTCATCCTTCAAATCCATCGGGACAAAGACCTGGGAGAGAAATCGCCCTTGCATCCTGCTCAGAAAAAAACACCAAATTAATTTCTCTCTCTCTCTCTTCCTACCCCTCTCTTTCCCTGAAATGAATAAGCAACAACAACACTATAAAGGGCGATCTAAGTATTTATATATAAAATAATGAACACAAAAATAGAAGTGATTGATTACTGAAACACATGTTCCAATGTTCCCCTTTTGAAGTACACAGAAACATCATTTCTGAGGACCGATTTTTCTTTCTAAAAAGACAGTTAAACAGTCACATGTCACTTAACAATGGGATGCATCTAAGAAATGCATCACTAAGGCAATTTCATCATTTTGCCAATATCATGGAGTATATTTACACTAACCTGCATGGTGTAGCCTACTACACACCTAGGCTATACGGTATATCATTTTGCTCCTAAACTTCTCATCTCTATAGCATATTACTCTACTGAATACTATAGGCAATTGTAAAAGAATGGTTTTTGTGTAGCTAAACAAATCTAAACATAGAAAAGGCACAGTAAAAATATGTTATAAAATATTTTTTAAATGGTACACCTTCATAGGGCACTTATCATGGACAACGCTTATAGGACAGGAAGTTGCTGTGGATGAGTCAGTGGTGAGTGGTGATTGAATGTGAATCCCAGGACATTGCGGTGTATCATTATGGACTTTATCAACACTGTCTCTCCAGCCCTCCTCCCGCTTCCTTATGACAGAGCCAGAAACAGAACACTGAAGCTGTTATTGCTACTCCATGAACGGGGGAGTGGGCTGGGGTGATTGGAAATATCAAGGAGAAACTGGCTGGGTAAAGCATAGAGAACCATATTAATGACTGTGTGGAGGGATAAAAGGTGGCCTGCAGATTAGTAGGAGTAAGAAATCAAGATGGAGAGAAAAAAGTATTAAGGAGATTGTCATGACTTTTTTTTTTTATCTATTGCATGTTGAAGCAGTGGTCAGAATTAAAATGTTGCATTTATTTAAGAAGAGAATGTTTAGTATGGAGAGGATGTACAAATGATGACTCAATATTTTTACCTCGGAAATTTGTTTTTGGTTCCATTGACCCTATCTGGCACAATGGGCTCTCTCTCTGACATTGAATTGAGGGAAAAAAAGAAAATTTATTTCTGATTTACATCATTACAACCTGAAAATATTGCCAAAGTGCAGGGACAGGCTGGCTTCACACTACCACAGAAAAGTTCTACTCAAGTGACAGGGCCATTTAATGCTTGTTAAGGTAGTTCCTGTGGACCTGTGTCCTTTTCAGGATTTTAAGTCGTCAACAAAAATTTACAACAATGGACTCTGAAGACCATCAAGCTGGATCTGGAAGGGCTGTAACACCCTCTGAATATGTAGTGCCGGGGGGTAAGCTCTTCTGAGTTGTAGCAGGTCAGTGGCCAGCTGATTGGGATGTCATCTGTGCACCCAAAATGAGATGCTGTAAGGGAGAGGGAATATATTGCTAAGCCCCACAAAGGTTGCTCCTGTCAGAGAAAAAATAATTCCTCCTGAACTATATATGTTTTCATTCTTTACAGGAAATTCAGCTCCATTATTGTCCAAAAGTTCATGGTTGTGTATGTGGCCCATTGTTGACTAAGGCATTGTTATGTAGTAAACACACACACACACACACACACACACACACACACACACACACAACCCTTGGCATTTTAACATTAAAAAGGATACAAAGTTGCATTTATATGGTATGCATTTTAAATGTATTCCTGTTTCAATAACTAATCCCCAAAACCAGTGGTCAGCCAACCGAGGTTCACAAGCCACATGCGGCTCGCGAGCCACAGTTTGCTCCTCTGTTGATTAATGATTTTGCAGACCACTGCCAAAACCAACAATACTTTAACTCTGTCCTTGCTGTTTTCCTAGGGACCCAATAAAACCAATTAGTGCAACTTAAATTTTATGATTCATTTTCCTCTAGAATGTATTTTTATTTTAATAAGTCTAAAGGGATATATTGAAACAAAAAAATAAATGTCCATTCATAGAATAGAGATGTGAACAGATGACTTAGGGATGAAGGAAATAGTACTGACATTAATCATATCATGTAGGCAATTTCCTTGTTCTGCACAAAGTAAGATACCTATTGTAGGTTTTTCCTCTTTCATTTTAACTTATTTTAAATAAGTTATATTTTGTGAATATAGAGTTCCAAAAATCTTTATTTTTGGGGTCAGAATAAATAATGAGTAAGCATACATAGTAGAATTAAAACATATAGCACCTACTACATTCTAGGTACTAGGAGTATAAATATAGGGGAAAAAACTAGACATAAACATATTTTTTAGAAACATCTCTAACATGGAAAAATAGGAAGAACACTATACTTATGTAGCTACAGATAAACCTATATCATAGAGTAAAGTCGGTTTATCATGTTGAGCTTTAAAGTTCTCATCTGTCATCTATTTTTATGACATTCTGGAACAGAAAGGCCTAAAACAGATTGGTGGTTGCCAGTGGCTTGGGTATCTACAAAGAGACACTGGGAATTACTGAGGGTAATGATATCTTATATTATTAAGTGGTGGTCACAACTGTGTGCATTTGCCAAAGCTCAAAGACTACACTGAAATAGTATATTTTATGTCATATAATTTTGTGTTTAACAATTCAAAGAATATAGGTGTAAATCTAGGAAAAAAAAGATATTGTCATCTAGAGATCAAAATGCTAAATACTGAAGTCATTCAAAGGACGGTGAATATTGATATCCTAATCAAGTTCATTCATATCTCAATGTACCGTTAGTGTAATTATTATTTTTAAATAGCCATTTAAATTGTCCATTTTGTTTATTGCCTTCAAACATTCTTCACACCTCTCTCTCTCTCTCTCTCTCTCTCTCTCTCTCTCTCTCTCTCTCTCTCTCTTACTCCTAGGAAAGGAAACCTTTGAGAAGAAGTATTACTAAACATGTCATGTTCCCCTATTTGCTCTTTGTAATGAACCAATAAAAATAATGCCTCTGTTTTGATTAAAATCAATAGTCTATAACAGTATGAAATAAGCTAAAATAGATCACTCAGCAATTCTGGCTCAATATAAAATACTAGAGGTTTGGTGCACAAATTCATGCTTGGGTGGGGTGCCTCAGCCTGGCCAGCAATCGAAGGCTTTCTGGGGGCTGGCCATGCAAGGGGAGGGATCCTGGGAGGTTGGTCAGCCAGCCCCCTGATCAGGGCCATCAAGGGGGCCAGCCAATCTCCAGTGGTCCCATCTCTTTGCTGGCAGCCCCCCTCCAAAATGGGGCCGATGGGGAGAGACTATAGGAGGTTGGCTGTGGGTGTGTACTGATCACTAGGGAGCAACTCCTATATTAAGTGTCTGTCCCCTGGTGGTCAGCGCATGTCATAGCAACTGGTCCACCAGTCATTTGGCTGTAACCATCAAATAGTCATTTATGAATACAGATTAAAATAAATGGAACAAATTCTGTTGATTCATTAATTAACTGACATTTTTGTCTATGTATCTGTTAAGTAGAAAAAGAATACAAAAGCAAACTAAATTAGAAATGTATACAGCAAATGGCAAGGAAATTTTATTTTAAAATGTATTAATGGAATTTTAAATTTCATAGTTTTCAATTAAAATGTGATTTCAAACCTATCAATAATCTTAGACTTCCATGTTACATCCACAGTTCATTTTTTCTGAACTATTCAATACTCTCTTTCTATAGCGGCTTGTTTAAGGTATAAGTGATATATAAAAACATGCACATTTCTATTATATAAAATTTTGTGACTTTGTATGTACACATACACCTATAATATTCTCACCACAATCAAGATAATACATATATCACTAAGGAACAAAATAGAACTGGAGGCATGGATACAGGGAACAGACTGACAGAGGTCAGAGGGGAGGTGGCAGGGGGGATGGATAAAAGGAGGTGAAGACAGTACCTAAGGAACATATTGACATAGCCCACGGTCACAGAAAGAGTGGCAAAGGCCAGAGGAGGGATGGCAAGGACTGAGTGGAGGTGGGCAATGGGTTGGGAAATTGGGGACACTGAAATGGTGTCAGAAATAAAAATGAAGTGAACAATATATTAACTATACATCATGATGTATAGATACATGGAGAGAAGATTAACATCACTAATCATCAGGGAAACGCAAGTCAAAACTTCAGCAAGACACTACCTTGCACACATTAGGATGGCCTTTATCAAAAAGACAAAATATTAGTATCCAAGAAGATGTACAGAAAACTGAACATTTTGATTTTCTAAAAACAAACATAAAATAATATAAGGTTAACAGAAAATGTACTTTTAAAACATTAATGCATATAGTTTCTTCCTAGGTTTAATTCTTATTTTTTTTAAAGTCCTAGAATGCTATTCTTTAAGGTTGAAAATTATTGCAGATCAATTTTTTTTCTAGTTAAAGATGTATACAGTCTTTTTTATTAATTTAGTAATTTTTTATTGTTCAGATTATTACAATTATTCCTCTGTTATCCCCCCATAGTTCCCCTCCATCCAGGTCCCACCCCACCCTCTGCCTTACCTCCCCCCATTGTCCTCATCCATAGGTGTACAATTTTTTACCAGACTCTTCTTGCACCCGCCACTCCCCTTTCCTCTGAGAATTGTCAGTCCACTCCCTTTCTATGCCCCTGATTCTATTATATTCACCAGTTTATTCTGTTCATCAGATTTTTTATTGACTTGATTTTTAGATTCACTTGTTGATAGACATGTGTGTGTTGTTCATAATTTTTATCTTTACTTTTTTCTTCTTTTTCCTCTTTCTTAAAAAAATACCACTCCGCATTTCATATAATACTGGTTTGGTGTTGATGAACTCCTTTAGCTTTTTCTTATCTGTGAAATTCTTTATCTGCCCTTCAATTCTGAATGATAGCTTTTCTGGGTAGAGTAATCTTGGTTGTAGATTCTTACTATTCATCACTTTGAATATTTCTTGCCACTCCTGTCTGACCTGCATAGTTCCTGTTGAGAAATCAGATGATAGTCATATGGGTGCTCCCTTGTAGATAATTAACTATTTTTCTCTTGCTGCTTTTAAGATTCTCTTTTTGTCTTTTGCTCTTGGCATTTCAATAATGATGTGTCTTGGTGTGGTCCTCTTTGGATTCCATTTGTTTGGGGTCCTGTGAACTTCCTGGACTTGTAAATCTATTTCTTTCACCAGGTGGGGGAAGTTTTCAGTCACTATTTCTTCAAGTAGGTTTTAAGTATCATGCTCTCTCTCTTCTTCTTCTAGCACCCCCATAATTTGGATGTTGGTACCCTTGAGGTTGTCCGAGAGGCTCCTTACACTATTTTCAAATTTTTGGATTCTTTTTGCTTTTTGCTCTTCCGGTTGAGTGTTTTTTGTTTCTTTATATTTCAGATCTTTGACTTGATTCTTGCAGTTCTCTCATCTACTGTTATATCTCTGTATAATATTTTTTTTCAGTCAATGTATATTTAATTTCTAGTTGGTACTTTTTCATATCCTCACTAAATTTATTGGCCTTTTCTAGGAAATTCTTGAAAAACTTTATAACCTTGGATTTGAACTCTATATCTAATCGTTTGCTTTCCTCCATTTCTTTAATTTGTGACCTGTTTCCTCCCCCCGCCCCCCTGAATTTTCTCTGCTTTCCTGAATTGGTAGAGTAGCTTTGTGTGATAGGTGTCCTTTAGGGCCCAGTGTCTCAGCCTCCCCAGTTACCTGAGGTGGACATTCTTGGTGTATCCCTTTGTGGACTGTGTGTACAGCCTTGTTGTAATTAAGTCTTGATTATTATTGGTAACACTGGGAGAAATTGATCTCCAGGTCTATTAGCTATGAGGATCAGCTGTGTCTGTGCTGGGAGAACTTCTGTACTGGAGACTCCTTTATGAGACAAGACTTGCAAAATTGCAAAAGCCTCTGTGCTCAGCTTGGATGGGATGGAGTCTCAAGGTGGAGCAGACAGACTCGGTTTCCCATCAGCCCTGCCCTATGAGACCTTTGAGTCTCAGTGTCCCTCAGTAATTGCTGCAAGCACCACTGAGAGAAAGCCACCCTCGAGTTTTGCCCACTGCCAGACAATCCAGTTTCACCTGAATGAGTCTGGGTTTCCAGAAACTCGCCCAGAACTGGAGTTCAGCATAGTCAGGAGTTTCCATCTCCTACCCACTCTAGAAAGCAAGCCACATACTCAGCCACCAGTGCACTCAGCAGTCAGATCTCTCTGTGCGTACATGCCTCTGGATCTCTGCCTTCGGCACCTCCCCTGAGCCTCCATGTGCTTTCTCATTTCCTGACAGTGCAGATTACCCCAAATGACTCTGGTTTTCCAGAGTCTCGCCTGGGACTGGAGTTCAGCACAGTTGGGACCTTCTGTCTGGTTCTCTCTTTAGAAAGCCAGCCATGACTCAGCCACCTGTCCTCTCCATGTGCACGACTCTGTATCTCAGCCTTTTGTAGCTCCCCTGAGTCTAGTTGTAGAATTTCCACTCAGCCAGCTTTCCTGTGGTTCTGGATGGTGTCCTTTTTGTCTTTTAGTTGTAGTTTTGATATTGTGCAAGATAGCATTTTAGGTGTTTACCTATGCTGCCATCTTGGTTTCTCCTCTGTGTACGGTCTTTTATAGAGTATCTATACCATTATCAAAAGTATTTGATAATCTGTATGTGTTTATCATGTAATCACATTTTTATGTTATTTTTAAAAAGCAGTGGGAGAGTATTTTATTTGTACCAAAATGTTATTGCATTAGCTGTGACTAGGTTAAATACTCTCATGTGAATTAGGCTGGGCATCAGCAGTTAATGTTTAAAATGCAAAGTGAGAAACAAATTTAACTTGGCTTAGCAGAGAGCATCGATCACAAATGATGCACTGTTCAGAAGGAATATTTTTTTTACCAGACTTTATCTTCAATCATTTTTTTTACTTCAAATCTGAAACTGTGATTTTTCTCTCTGCCTCTATCTAGTAAATTATATTTTTATTTATAATACTATTAATTATTTTTAAAGGATACTATAATTTAATAGATAAGAAAACAGTCAAATAACCTTCCTGAATGAATAAGGCCAAACAGTTTCCTAGCTGCATTAATTAAGTCTGAATATAGAAAAAGCCCTCCACCCTAATCTTTCTATCCTCATTCTGTAAGTTCCCACAAGTTATTTTTAAAGATTAAGATACATAGGTTTCCACTTAATAAAAGATTTGGGGCCAGTTTATCATTATTCAGTTGTAAGCATTATATTTGATTCATTAATGAGACAATTTAACTTCTCCACCCAAAAATCTGAATATATGGGAAACTTTGGGATGAAATAGGAGAGGGAAAGGATTTGAATTTACCTGCAATGACACGTTGAAGAATTTTTGAGTTTACTAACTCATGCAAAATTGTTTGCATTTTATGATACCTCAGAAGTATTTGACTTATTTCAGATTTGCTATAGTGACCCAAAGCATAAAAGTGCCACATACTATAGATGTAATTTTGAGTATAAATTTCCATTTTTATGAAACACACACACAAACACAACCATTTATCTTCTATTCATACTATTGAAAATATTGCAGCAATAAAAATTTCAACCACATAACAGAAAAATATATTAATTATTTTCTATTCCCTACTTTTTTCTGTCATTCATTTTATCAGTGGTGATTCACTTTAAAAAAACAACACTAAAATAAAATAAAAGATGAGTAGACATTTATTGCTACCATTATTAACTTTAATGTAACAAATTCTAAAAACCAGAAAGTTGCTTTCCTTTAGAAATAAGATGACAGAGCAAGTCAGGCACATAATTAATACATAAAAAGTCTGCTGATTTGTCCAAATATTTAGCAATGTATGAAATATGTAAAGCTCTTTGGTTATAAAAATATGAATTTTCTGGTCTAAGCATATCTTCACAACCAATTAAAACAAATATACAGCAAATATTTTTATTAAAAATGCTGAGAGTCTATTAAGTTGCTACTAAAATATTCATACGTAAGCATCAAATGATAGGTCCAGGTCATTAGCAGTTTATTGAGTTTTCCAAAGACATGATTAGTTTATTTGCTACTTTCTAACAGTTTTTTTCTGTTAAAATTTGACATTTTCTCTATACAGTTTGCATACTGTATTTTTATTTTGTTTTCATATGCATTTTAACATTGGCCAAAATGCACAGAAAACTTGGTATAAATTATTACTACACATAAAATTGCTAATTGCCTTTTAATTTGTTATAACGTTACACCATTTATTAAATTAACTCATACATACAATTATTTACAGAAGCATAAAAGATGACCAGATGGATTGAGAAAATAGACCTTTCTTACTCTTTCATTAGCATATGGTGGAGAATAAATATAAGCCAATCTTAGTCTTATATTGAGATCCTTTAATAGTTTTGCCTGCTGATATTTGAATTGAAATCTGATAAATAATAAATGCTGCAACACTCAAGTTTTTTCTTAGCAATTTCTTAGCTAATAATAATAAACATTTCAATAATTGATAATAGAGCTGCCTCAGGAGAAACATATTTACTTGAGCCCGCTTGATGAAGTAATAGATCTACATAATAAGAGGGTAATATGACCCTAATGATGGAACAACCAGGAAAGACTGGTTTCAATGATGCTCACTGACCACCAGGAGGCAGACACTCAATGCAGGAGCTGCCTCTTGGTGGTCAGTGCGCTCCCACGTGGGCGAGCACTGCTCAGCCACAAGCTGGGCTGATGGCTGCGAGCACAGAGGTGGTGGCAGGAGCCTCTCCCACCTCTGGGGCAGCACCAATGATGTGCGACTGCGGTTTAGCCTAAGCTGGAGTCAGACATCCTCCCAGGGCCCCCAGGCTGCCAGAGGGATGGTGTCTGACTGCCAGCTTAGGCCTGAGGGGTCCCGGACTTCAAGAAGGCACAGGCCAGGCTTCGGGACCGCCTGAGAGCAGGAAATTTTATGCACTGGTCTCTAGTAAATAACAACTCTCCAGGGTTGGACACATGAGGAGTTTATTTAGAGTAAAGTGTGACATAAAGTCTACTTTTTAAAATAGCAAAATTTCCAGTTACCTAATCCAGTCCATCAGAACAGAGGTGGTTTCTCAATTGGTTTATTTAATTTATTTTATTTTATTTTGCTGTTGCTGCTGCTGCTGCTGCTGTAAAAATTGCCAAAAATGTAGTGGCTTAAAACAACACAATAATATTATCTTGCAGTGACAAAGGTTAGAGTTTCAAATGTGTCTTGGGCTAAATCAATGCCAGCCGAGCTAAACTTCATTTGAAACCTGTAGAAGCTCAAAAGCCTTCTGGTTTGCCCCCTTTGTTTACTTTCTTAAAGGATCTTGTGATTACATCTGTCCCACAATCTAGGATGATCTCTTTATTTCAGTCAACTGATTAGCAACTTTAATTACAATAGCCTTCAACCTTAATACAACAGTTTTCAGAGAGTAGGGCATGTTTATCTTTTTTTTGGTGGGAGAGGTATTATTCCTTTTACCACAATAAGTAATCATAGCATTATCATAGTGCAATAAGATATACTATGGTACTAAATATTATTATGGTGGAAATGAAAATTAATATGCATGGGGAAGGGCAAAGAAACAGATGTCTCAATATAAAGAAGAATTGGAAGAAAATTACATTTTATATATTTATAAATGTGAAATGTGATGATAATACTGGGTGGGTTACATGTTTTTAACCATCATGAGAGATTTATTCTGAATTAACTTTTATTTCCAGTGAATTAAAGTCAAATATATTTTTAAGTATATATATATACATATATATATATATATTTGCTACTTTCTATTTTTTGTCTTCCAGCATATAATTCTTTACCATTTCTATTACACTATACTAGAGGCCAGTTGCATAAAATTTGTGCAATAGGCCTTCTTACCCATGGCTTCCAACACCAGTTTTCCTCTAGCAAGCGGGACCCAGGCCTTCGCTCTGGCTGCTGCCTTCCACCTTCCCTCCGGCCAGAGTCTGCCACCTTTGCTACTGACTTTGGCTGTGCTCTGCCATCTTCATCTTCCCTGCAGACCTTGGCTGGAGTCTGCTATCTTCGCTGCAGACCTCTGGATGAAGTCTGCCATCTTCACCTTCACTGGAGTTGAAGTGCTACTCCTGTAGATCGCTTAGCCCTGCACCTGGAGTAGCTGGGCAATTGAGCCACCACCATCATTGTCCTTCTTATTTTCATATTCCCTCCTGATTGGTTATATAAACAGATGCTAGGTATGCACAGATGCTAGGTATGGTCAATTTGCATCTTTCTCTTCTATTAGTATAGACTAGAGGCCCAGTGCATGAAATCTGTGCATGTGGGGCAGAGGGCTTTCAGCCCAACCTGCTCCCTCTCCAATCTGGTACCCCTTGAGTAATGTTCAACTACCTCTTTAAGCAACCCCCTAACCACTCCCTACCCGCCTGATTGATGCCTAACTATTCCTCTGTCAGCCTGTTTGCCCTAACTGCCCTCCCATGTGGGCTTGGTCACCGCTAACTGCCCACCCCTGCTGGCCATCTTGTGGTGGCCATCTTGTGTCCACATGGGGGCAGGATCTTTTGACGACATGGGGGCAGTCATCTTGTGTGTTGGAGTGATGGTCAATCTGTGTATTACTCTTTTATTAGATGGGATAGAAGCCTGGTGCATTGGTAGGGGCCAGCTGGTTTGCCCTAAAGGGTGTCTTGGATCAGCATGGGTGTTCCCTTGGGGTGTGGAGTGGCCTGGTCGAGGGGCCTGTGGTGGTTTGCAGGCCAGCCACACTCTCCAGCAACCCAAGCGGAGGCTCTGGGATCTGGGATTTATTTATCTTGTACAACTGAAACTTTGTAGCCTGGAGTGGAGCCAAGCTTTCTGCTTCACAGCCATTGAAACTTTATTGCCTTAAGCAGAGGCCTGGGTGCTTGGCTTCCTCCATCGCTATAGGCAACCAAAGTCTCCCTTCTGCTCTCTCTGTGGCTATAGCCATCTCAGTTGGGTTAATTTGCATACTCACTCTGATTGGCTGGTGAGTGTGGCTGGTGAGTGTGGCTTATGGGTTTAGCAGAGGTATGGCCAATTTGCATATTGGGTGTTTTTTTTTTTATTAAATAGGATTTCATTATATATATAACACAGTGTTTAATCTGTACCTAAAATCATTCTACTTGGAACTCTCACCCAGTTAATACCTAATAATTAAGGATATGATCTATTGCACAGATGCTAGGCATGGGTGAAAATACAAAATACATTCTTGATGTCAAAAGTAAGTAAGGTCCAGATCTGTATGCAAATATTTCAGTGACCATGGGTAAAGCTAACGATGTTCAGACTCCCAACCAAAGCTAAGGTCCTATAATCTGAATTACAGTTCAGATATAATAGTCCAGTTTTCTCTGATAATATATCTCTTTTTGGAGATATTGAGGCATTGATTGCTGTCAACGTAATAAAAAAGGGGGAGTTGGAAGAGGAGATGAAGTGAGACAAAATTATGAAACACTGCAAGAACAGTATCTACCTTTTCTTGTTTTAACATATACACCTTTGAGTTATGCTTGACATGGGAATATAATGCGCTCACATGTGACTAGTTTTTCTTATAACATGAATAAAATTTAAAATTGTTATTCTTTTCTAATTTATCCTGTGCTTCCAAAGGACTGCATGTAGTGATATCTTGTTACTCATAAAAATATGGAACTTTGGAAGTACCAAATGATCTAAAAGTAGAATAAAACTATTTTATTTGCTGAAAATATGAGAAGAAGCTCCAGGTGAACTTTATTCCTATTAATATAATTATTTTAACAGACTATGATCCATCCATTGTAGTTTATTAAGGAATAATACAAATGCATTCTTGATATCTATATCATAAAAGGCCTGTGTAATGGCACAATGACCAAACAATTGGTCACGAGGAGGTGCACAGAGTACCTCTTGTGGGTCAGGACTTGCAGCTCTCACAGTGGAGGGGGGGTCCAGGGCTCCGTGGTGGAGGCAGGGCCTGTGGCTCACACAGGGTGGGTCTGAGTGTCACAGTATTTTGTGTGCTGGGCCTCTAATATTACATAAACAGCTTTGGAAAAAAAGTTTTTTATTCAGGGTAGAAGTTTTTAAATTCAGTGAGTATAAGGAAGTGTCTATTCTTTGTTTTGGGGCTGTCTTCAATAGATAGCAACAAATTTTTATCTTGTTCTTTAGAATATATTACCAAAACAAAAATATGGTTAAGTTAATGGTATCCATAATTTGCCAACCCTTGTATAGCTTTTTGTTTTTTCCATGTTGTTTTGAAAATCTGTCACATATACTAATAAAAAATTTTGTCACATGTACTAATTTTACATTAAAACAATGATATTGTACATATCATTATGCTTTTTATAAACCATAATGTGATGCATGCTTTATTATTTAAAATAAAATCATTTTATAATAAAATATTTAAGCACTAGCTGTTTGGTTTAACGGATAGAGGGTTAACCTGCAGACTAAAGTGTTCCTGATTCAATTCTGGTCAAGGGTACATGCCCAGGTTGTGGGCTCCATCCCCAGTAGGGAGTGTACAGGAGGCAGCCAATTAATGATTGTCTCTCATCATTGATGTTTCTATCTCTCTCTTCCTTCCTCTCTGAAATTAAGAAAATATATTTAAAAATATTTAATTGATCTGTAATATTTTATGCCACAGATATATAGGTAGCTTAATTCAATAAATATGTATTGTCAACTAATATTTGACAAGAGAGCCAAAAGTACTTTAAAGGGAAAAGACAACCTTCTCAATAAAAGGTGCTGGGAAAAAAATAGACATTCACATGTATCCGCTGAGCCAAACCAGCTAGGGCTTGACATGGGTCTTAGTAATGATATTTAGATATGACACCTGACTCACAAACAAAATAAAATATCAAGAGTAGAACTACACCAAACTCAAAAGCTTCTCCACAGCAACAATAATACCAACAAAATTAAAAACAATCTATAGAATGGGAGTAAATGTTTGCAAATCCTATGTAAGTATGTGATAAGAGGTTCATATAAAATATATTAAAATTGTAAATTCAATAGAAAAATAAAAATGATAATAATTTAATTAAAATGGGTAAATTATAAAAATATACATCTTTTCAAAGACAGTATTTAAGTGGCCAGCAAGTGCACCAAATAGTGCTCCAAATCGCTAATAATTAGAAAAATAACAAATCAAAATCACACGTGTAAGGTGATAACTGATAAAGGCGTTTTCTTGCAAAACAACTAGTGCAAAAAAAAATGATGAGACAGGAACATAGGATATCACTGGGAAGGAGTGAGTTAGCCAGGTGGACTTAACAGAGAGAATCCTGTAAAGACCTAGTGGAACTCACAAAATGAAAAGTGGATTTTAGACATTGGTCTAATAATGGCAGGCTAAAAAGCCTATATTTATTTATGCAGTAAAAAGTCAGGAGCCTCTGGATGTATCTACAAGGATGTTTCTGGAAGATGTTAGCATTTTGAGTCAGTGGACTCAGTAAAGAGATCCACTCTCACCAGTGTGGGTGGGCATCATCCAATTTGTTAAGAGTTTGAATAGAACAAAAAAGACTAAGGAAGGTATGCTCTCTCTCCTTTCTGAATCTAGGACATCCATCTTCTAGGGTCAGACATCTAATTTCCTGGTTCTCAGACCTTTGGACTCAGACTAAATTATATCACCTGTTTTCAGGTTCTCCAGCTTGCAGATAGCAGACTGTGGCACTTAGCCTCTTTAACTGCATGAGTAGGTTCCTACAATAAATGTATTGTTTCATTTGTCTGTATATATTTTATTGGTTTGCTTCTTTGGAGGACCCTGCCTAATATAGAGTTTATACTATATTCTTGTCATCCTTCTTGTTATAAGTGGGAAAGTGCAGTCTATGTAGATATACAAAGTTGCAAGAAGTAAAGTGTAATTTCTGTCACTTCCAGATGTTTGTTATTTGTTATTTTTTTATACATATATGCTTTTATCTTTATGGTTTCAAATGTATACACATAGATTTACACTAAACTATAACTTGCTTTCCCCTCCACGACATATTATAACATTTTTTGTGTATGTGTATATAAAGCTAACCTTTTCTTCACTTTTTAGAAAGTTTTATTTAAGCAATGACCAGTGTATCTCACTGGATAGTGCACCAAAGGTTTGTGGTTCGATCCCCAGCTCTGAGGCATGTGTGGGAGGCAACCAATCTCTCTCTCTCTCTTTCTCTTGCTCTCCCCCTACCTCTATCCCTCCCTTCTACTCTCTAAAAATCAATAAAAAATATCCTCAGGTAAGAATTAAAAAAAGAAAAAAAAGGTTTTATCTATATACATAAAAGCCGAAGCAACTGAACAACCAGATGATCAGATGACTGACAAGTAGTTATGACAACACTGACCACCAGGGGCAGATGCTGAATTCAGGAGCTTCCCCCTGGTGGTCAGTGCACTCCCACAGCCAACCTCCTGCAGTGCCACTCCTCTGTCCTCCTGACCAGCCAGCCCTGATTGGCAGCCAGGCCGAGGGACCCCACTCATGCACGAATTTGTGCATTGAGCCTCTAGTTTAATTATAATACGGACACAGAAAAGTACATATATCACAGCTATATGAAGGTCACAAAGCAACCCTCCCGCTGGAACCAGAAAATCATTGAAATAATTTAAAATTACTATAAGATTCTGTTTCTAATCAAGAAACAGAAAATTAGCAGAGCTCCAGAAGCCCCATTTCCCCAAGCTCTTTGAAATCTCACTCCTCTTCTTTAGAACTTTAAAGTCTTTGGTGTCAGATTTCATTTGCTCAATTTCATGCTTGTGAAATTCATTCATATTATCATGTCCCATATTATTATTCATTCATATTATTATGGAGAATATTCTCTTCACTGTTGTAGTATTCCTACGTATAATTGTAAATGTATTGTTAGTGGATATTTGTGTAGGTTTCAGTTTGAAAGAAATAGTAACTATACTACTACAAGTACATGTGTGCATCTCTAAGACACACATGCATACATATATACTTTTATATTTTTATTGGACTATAATTACTAGGTCTTGGGATATTCATTTGTTCAGCTTTATTATATAATTCCAAACTGTTTTTCCAAAATATTTATCAAAAGGAATCATCCCAATAGTAGAGTTGTTTTACTGTCTCTTCAACATGTTGTTTCGTCTGGCTCCCATATTTGACATTTTCCCATGGGCTTTTGATAGCATTATTTTGCTTTTACATGCTCACTAATAAAATTGAGCACTATTTCCCATGTTGATTACCATTTCATTATTTTTTTAAGCTTGAACTTATCTATTGACCAATTCAAAGAAATAAGGTCATCTGTCTTTATTGATTTGTAATAATATTTTATATATTTTGTACATTGAACCTACATTGGATGTATACATTCAGATATTTTCATCCACTCTATATATTGCCTTTTCACTTTAAAGTGTGTGTGTGCATATAGGATAATTTTAGGTTTATAGAGAAATTGAGAAGATAGTACAGAGAATTCCTATATATCCTGACCCAGTTTCCCCTATTATAAATACCTTACGTTGGTATGGAAATTTTTTAGATTAATAACCCATATTGATACATTATTATTAACTAAAGGTTATAGTTTATTTATTTCACATTAGCTTTATTTAATGACCTGTTTTGATTCATCCTTTCTAATAACACCATGCTGCATTTAGTAGCCATGTTTCCTTAGGCTCCTCTTAACTATTGATTATCACAGCTTCTCAGACATCACTAAGGGAGGTAGCAGTGGTCTCACTATTGTGAGTGCAGGTGAGAGTCTTTATCCTCCAGTTTGCCTCTTCTGACACCACCCCAGCGCGGAGAGAAAGCAGCACCTCCCTACTGCTGGGTATTGATGCAAGTCCAGGCTCCTCAGTGGTCTCTGTTGATGCTGCAGGGGAAGCTGGGAGGGTGGAAGTGCTGACTCCCCACTTTCCTACTTTCCCTTTTTGAGGCCACTCTTGTGATGTCTGGTAACAACCTGAAAAGAGGAAAAGGCTAGACTTCCCCTTCAGCCTTTGCTGGAATGGGTAGAGATCGGGCCACAGTTGAAATGAGTGTGTGTGTGTGTGTGTGTGTGTGTGTGTGTGTGTGTGTGTGTGCATGTTGGCTTCTTGGCTGGAATAGAGTGGTTAATGCTTGAAATGCTTCTGACCTGGTAGGCTGCCTTTTTCCTCATATCTTTGCTAGAGAGACCTAGCTTTTGTTGGGCCTTGGTTTGTCTGAGCTTGCTGGCAATTTGGAAACAAAATGAAAATCCATGGGATACACTACTGTGTGGTTCCTTGTGTCCTGAAGCCCTAGCTAGTCTGTCTTCTCATCACCATTTATAGTCATTTTATGCTTGTTTTAGGTATAATGTACACATGATACTTACACTAAATGGAAAGAATAGGGAAAATGCATCTATTAAATTACTCAAAAGGAAAAGTTCAATGTGTTTTATGTATTTTTAAATTATCAAATATTTAAAGGTTTTGTTATTTATACTTATTTTATTTTGAATAGGTGTGTTTTTTAAAAGAATAGAAATAACTTGTTTTTTTTCTGAAGGAAATTCAACCACTTTATATCATATCCTCACCCTGGAGACTATCGGATTTCAAGAAAAAAAAAGTGATTTTAACAAATATATGTTGTTATTTATCCATCTATAGCAGCTTAATAAATCTAAAAAAAGAATTCCCATAGATTTGAGTCCACTGAGATGCCAAAGAGCTTTTATTAATTTTGTCTGTTCCAAAACACTTCATATTTGCTTATGAAAATTTCATGTTTATTAATTTGATCTCACTTTTCTTCAAATGTAAAACATTTACCTAGTTTTTTATAGCAGCATTATTTAATATCATTTAATAATGAATTTGGCTTACTTTATATATATTCAAGCTAGATATATTTTTTTGTCTCATAACATGAGAAGCTATTGACAAAATTTATATTTTCATAGTTTGAAATCCATAGATAAAAAGGTAAAATTAAATCATATTTTTGACCTATTAAAATTATTTTTTACTGTCTTTTAACTTACAGATTTTGCTTAACAATTATCTTGTATGTAGTCTAAACTCAAAGGAGTTAATTATTTAAATATATTTTACTGATATTTTTACAGAGATGAAGGGAAAGAGATAGAGAGTTAGAAACATCTATGAGAGAGAAACATTGATCAGTTGCCTCCTGTACACTTCCTACTGGGGATGTGCCCACAACCAAGGTACATTTCCTTGACCGGAATCGAACCTGGGACCCCTTTAGTCCTCAGGCCAAGGCTCTATCCACTGAGCCAAACCAGTTAGGGCTGATTGTTAATTTTTATTTCTACATCTTATAGATTTCAGTCATGTTGCTAAATTGTGTTATCTTTTCAGTAATACTTTATTTGAAGTTATTTTATTCTATAAAACAGGTTTTTAAAATATTTTAAAACTATGTGACAATTCCAAATGTAAGCCTTCAGCAAGTGATTGGTTGTAACACTATGTGAAATATAAACCCATTTGGATGAACAGTTTTTATCAAATGCTATAGTTATTTTCTAAAAGATCAAAAGAGTTCAGCTGGCATGGCTCAGCACTTGAGCATGGACTTATGAGTCAGAAGATAACAGTTTGATTTTTAGTCTGGGCATATGCCTATGTTGTGGGCACAATAATCATTGATGTTTCTATCTCTGTTTTCTTCTTCCTTTCTTTCAGAAATCAATTATAGATATGTATATATGAAAGAGTAATGTGCAAAGTGACCATCTAATAAAAGAGTAATATGCAAAATGACTATCATTCCAATACAAGATGGCTGCCCCCATGTGGTCAAAGATGGCTGCCCCTATGTGGACACAAGATGCCACCACACGATGGCCAGCATGTGGAGGGCAGTTGGGAGGGACCAGGCCTGCTAGGAATGGAAGTTGGGGTCAACCAGTCTTGTAGGGAAGGGCAGTTGGGGGGGACCCAGGCCTGCAGGGTGAAGCAGTTGTGGGGGGACAAGGCCTGCAGGGGAGGGCAGATAAGGGGAAAACAGGCTGGCAGAGGAGTGGTTAGGAGGTGATCAGGCTGGCAGGCAGAAGTTGTTAGGGGCAATCAAGAAGGCAGGCAGGTGAACAGTTGGGAGCCAGGAGTCCTGGATTGTGAGAGGGATGTCCGACTGCCCATTTAGGCATGATTCTACCAGGGTAGCACCATAATGGGCAGTCAGACATCCCTCGAGAGGCCCCAGATTGGAGATGGTGCAAGCTGGCTGAGGGACACACCCCAAATGCATGAATTTTATGCACTGAGCCTCTAGTATAGAAATATATTTAAATTTGAAAAGATAAAAAATATATTACAATTATATATAAAAGTTTTATGTAATTAAACATTTATTAAACTATGTAGGGACAATATGATAGCTATAACTATTTAAATGTAAATAAATAAAACACACAGTTGGGAGAACAGTGTTGTTTTACAAATCTATGTACCTCTTTTACAGATATAGAATTTGAGGGTACCACTCTTTTGTAACTGAATGTAGCTGTTTGAATCTAATGTGAATGAAAGTGGTGTGGACAAGTTCCAGATCTGATCAAAACCCCTGTGTATGCTCTTCTCCATTCTTTTTTTTTTCTTTCCTGTGTGCAGGGTGACGATAACTCAGCAGTCTTATCAGTCATTCACTGGTGATAACAGAACTATATATAGTCTTCCGGGTCCTTCAACTTCTGAGTGAAACATATCACTCTTTGCCTTGTCCACATTGTAGGAAAACCATTTTGGGATGTCATATCAGAGGAAAGCAAACATTTGAGTTTGAGACATTATGTTCTATTTATTGGAGCAGACCAGCCTAATAGAATACATAGAATATATTTAATCTAAATTAATACAGAGGACCATTATTTACATATAAATTATTTTAGTTTTTTTGTTTTGTTTTGTTTTTATGTTGCTATTGTTAACCAATGAAGAGGTTATGTTGCTATTGTTAACCAATAAAGAACCAGAAGCATTTTTTTGAGTAAAAGGATTGCAATCTGAGAGGCACAGACTCAGGTAGCAATGCAAACCTTGCTCTGGAGTGAACAAAGAAAGGCAGGGTTTACAAAGGCAAAAACCACCAAATGTAATTATTGCATGCTAATGAAGGATCCTGGCTAGGTCAGCAGGAGTTGTAAAGCTGCAAAATGCAAACAAGGGAGGAGAAAACTACAAGAAAGGAAGTGAAATACACATGGGTCCAGACTGAAGTTGTTCCAGGATATTTATTGCTTGGCCTTGAGCTGAGTTTAGCAACAGTTTTAGCAACTTGCTGGCAGCTCTGAGAACTGAGACACAACATATGCACAGGCCCCTACTTTCCATAGCCTCCTGACTCTTCTTTAAGTTCCTATCTTTTCAAAACTCATTCCATTTTATTTTCTCCATTAACACTGTTTATACTAATATAACTACAAAAAGTATGAATTATTGAGTATTTACCGCCATGTAATGTAATGGTGACTTTATCTATGCAACTTTATGAATTTTGCTTAAAGTGGTAGATGATTTTGAGAATACCCTGGGCATGTTAAATGATTTTTGTTTTCACTTAGTAAGATTTTGTAATTTTAATTTATTTCCAGATTTAACAAAATGAGTATATTATACTTTTATAAACAAAAATAGGAACAAATTGACCTTTTAAATATATTTTTATGGATTCCAGAGAGAAAAGAAGAGGGAGAGAGAAATAGAAACATCAATGATGAGAATAATTAATCAGCTGCCTCCTGCATTCTCCCTCCCACCCCCACCTCCCCACCCCCTCATTAGGAATTTATCTGGCAACCTAGGGATGTTCCCTGACTGGGAATGGAACTTCAACCTCCTGGTTCATAGATCAACACTCAACCACTGAGTATGCCAGCAGGGCTAAACAGATCTTTTTTTTTTTCTTTAATTAGAGACCACAATGAAGAGAAACTATTTATTTGCATCTATATATTTGTTGATGTCTTCCAGCCAAAGACAAGTATGTTGGGTAACCATGGAATTGCTCACTATTACAAAATGTATTATAGAATTTGTGAAGTAATTTGGGGGAGGGTTAAATATAGCAGGGTTTTGCTCAAGGGATTGAATGTTTTCAGAAAGCTAGGATAATTTTATATTTAGATATCTAAAAAAAATTACTTGGAAGAGGTGAGTAATAAAGTAGAGTTAAAGCAGCAATTTAAAAAGATGCATCAGTCATATATATTATTAGGAAATCAGTTTTTAATCATTATTTTAACTTATACTGTGTTATGTGCAGATACATCATTATGACTTTTGTTATTTTCTTTCATGATCACAAATGGCTTTGCCTGGTGTGTGTTTTGTACAAGTTTTTATGTTCAACAGGAGATATTGTTACAGAAAACTGGAGAAAAACCAAGCAATAGTTAGAGAGATGGAGTTACCTTTATAATGCACGGGTCCAGAAAAAAATATCTCTCAAATTCTGGGCCCCCACATAGAAGAATTTTCCCTATTTATACGTCTTTACCTTCTTTGTCTCCCAAATTGGTGTGTTTCCAGACCCCTGTGCAAGTTCTTAAAGAGCCCCTTTGTACAGGAGCCTTGAAACCTCAAACAAAGACCTGGCCTGGTGCAAGTAGTCTTATTTTCCTCATTATTTAAGCAAGCAAGCATTTACAGAAGCCAAATAGCAGGGTTAAAATTTCAAACAGCAGTTTTTATATAAGATGGATGCTTCATTCCCCACTGGTTTTATGTACATGAGTCAAATCATTGAGTCTTGCTCATTGTCAAGGAGGGAGATATATTTACCTCTGAGGACTATAATTTTAATTTTCTGCCTAATAAAGTTAGTCAGACTGCTTATAAGATAAGGGCCAGGAATGAGTGCCAGGAGTAATCTTTAGAGAATCCAAAAAGTTCTGGACTGTCTATTATTCCTGGGCTGTGTTAAGCTGGGTGTGATGAAGCCACGTTGGGATTCCATTGACCTTGACTGCCACGGAGGTAGTCCTTTCCAGGTAGGAGTCAGTCTTTAAGTGGCACATTTCTTTACCCAAACAGTCACCAGTATGGAAGGGCTGAACCGGATCAGAAGTTGGTATAGGCAGAGCATGTCAGATGTGCTTCTGCATTGCTTTTTGAGTAGACTGTAGAGCCTGTAAGAACTTAAGTAAAGACTGGTTATGGATTTCAGCTTTTCTAGATTGGGTGGATCAGTGTCTGGAAGAGTCACAAGAATCTGTAGCAGGCCCACTGGTTTTAGGGCAACCTTCCAGGCAGCTTCATAGGTGGCCTGGGTTCCCTCTTGCTTCTGTGGAGACCCCTTACTTTGGAAATAGCACTAATGTATGTGAGCCATTGTAATTGCATACCTGCTATCAGTATAAATTGTTACTGATTTTTCTTTTGTCTACCAGGGAGCCTAGAACTAGGTGACTCAAGTGTTTGACATCCAGTGCTCTAGTGTGCTCTGGAGTAAAGCCTCAACCTCATATGGGACAGTTAGGATTAGTTACTACAGAGGGTTAACTAATTTGCTTTTTTGATAAGCATAGCTGTGGTTACTACCACCTAGAGGCAAATATGTCACCCAAAATCAAAGGGTTCAAGACTTTTGAAAAAATAGGGTACTGGCCTTTTCTAAGAGCTGAGACTTTGGGGTGAATACCTCTTTGGCTATGCTCCTTGTCTCACATACATAGAGGTGGAAAGATTTAGTTAGTGCTAGTTGGTGCATTGTCCGTGCTCCATGTCTCTCTAATTACCTAATATATTACCTCAAGGATCCTGGCTCTGAATTATTTTAGAGAAAATGGACATTGAATTTCCTCTGTAGCTGATTCACGCTGAGGAGAGACGGAGTTTTCCCTCAGATCCAAGAGATACTTACTGTCTGTCAGAGGGACAATGAGGCCTGGGCATAGAAGGAAGTGGGCTTGTGACCTGGCAGAGACAAATTGTAGCGAATGGTCCAGTGGAAGGGAAAGAAAACATTTCAGTTTTAATAACCTCTATTGAAATAGATTTTTTTCTCAAAATTACCTCTATGTTTATTAAAAGAGCCAGATCAAAATCAATTTACCTATTGTATATAACTTGGCCTGATTGTTTGCATAAACACAAGAATGATAACTAGCTACATTTGCTAGAATTTCATGATTGAATCTTAGTGTGTCCCATAGGGCTAGGAAGCCAAGCCCTCCAGTTGCTGTCCAGCCTGCCTGCAGTATCTACTGAGTTAGGTGAATCCCTCACTTGCAGCGAAACACCTGGGTCTAAGCCCCAGGTTTTAAGGCCTATCTCAGTAGCCCTCCTACATGTTGTGGTCTAGAATGCTTGGAGGTTCTCCAGGGACTTAGAGACATCCTTATTGCTCCCCTTCTACTCTGACCGACCACCAGTGATGGTAGGGCATGGGCCTGATGCTTCAGCACAAGCCATTTTCAGGGCTCCAAAGCAGGATACCAGGCTTTTTTTGGCACTCTTATTGGCTTCAAGTCTTCAGACAGGGCTCTTTAAAACATGGTACTCCAGTCAAAATTTCCAGTCAATGAAACCACTATTAGAAACTGGTCTTGGTAGACATTCTCAGAGCAACTGAACTGCAACCAGTTCTCTACTCATGGTCTCCTGTGAAAGCTTGAGCCAGCTGTGTAGAGCTTCTCCCTTTGTCTCATAACCATGTCCACCAATGAAAATGCTAATTTGCCAGCTGCCCACCTTAACAGATTCAAGAACAAGGGGGAAAACAGTACAGAAATGAGGCGGGGCCAAATAGAAGTTAATGTGGAGCTGAGAAAAGCTAAGAAAGATGACCAGATGCTGAAGAGAAGAAATGTGAGCTCATTTCCTGATGATGCTACTTCTCCACTGCAGGAAAACCGCAACAAAAAGGGCACTGTAAATTGGTCTGTTGAGGACATTGTCAAAGGGATAAATAGCAACAATTTGGAAAGCCAGCTCCAAGATACTCAGGCTGCAAGGTAACTGATTTCTAGGGAAAAACAGCCACCCATATACAACATAATCTGGGCTGGTTTGATCCCAAATTTTGTGTCCTTCTTGGGCAGTACTGATTGTAGTCCCATCCAGTTTGAATCTGCTTGGGCCCTCACTAACATTGCTTCTGGAACTTCGGAATAGACCAAGGCTGTAGTAGATGGAGTCACTAACCCAGCATTCGTCTCTCTGTTGGCATCTCCCCAAGCTCACATCAGTGAACAAGCCATATGGGCTCTAGGAAACACTGCAGGTGATGGTTCAATTTTCCAAGACTTGGTTATCAAGTATGGTGCAGTTGACCCACTGTTGGCTCTTCTTGCAGTTCCTAATATGTCATCTTTAGCATGTAGTTACTTACGTAATCTGACCTGGACACTTTCAAACCTTTGTCACAACAAGAATCCTGCACCCCCATTAGATGCTGTTGAGCAGATTCCTCCAACTTTAGTCCGTCTCCTGCATCATGATGACCCAGAAGTATTGGCAGATAGCTGCGGGGCCATTTCCTCTCTTACTGCTGGTCCAAATGAATGGATTGAAATGGTTGTGAAAACAGGAGTTGTGCCCCAACTTGTGAAGCTCTTAGAAGCTACTGAATTGCCATTTGTGACTCCTGTGCTAAAAGCCATTGGAAATATTGTCACTCGGACAGATGAACACACACAGGCTGTAATAGATGTGGGAGCGCTTGCTGTCTTTCCTGCCTGCTAATGAATTCCAAAACTAATATTCAATAGGAAGCTACATGGACAATGTCAAACATCACAGCTAGCTGCCAGGACCAGATACAGCAAGTTGTGAATCATGGATTAGTCCCATTCCTCATTGTTGTTCTTTCGAAGGCAGATTTTAAGACACAAAAGGAAGTTGTATGGGCTGTGACCAACTATGCAAGTGGTGGAACAGGTAGACAAATTGTATACCTCATTCATTGTGGCATAATACCACTGATGAACCTCTTAACTGCAAAAGATACCAAGATTATTCTGGTTATTCTGGATGCCATTTCAAATATCTTTCAGGCTGCTGAGAAACTAGGAGAAACTGAGAAACTAAGAATAATGATTGAAGAATGTGGAGGTTTGGACAAATTGAAGCTCTACAAAACCATGAAAATAAGTCTGTGTACAAAGCTTTACTAAACTTGATTGAGAAATATTTCTCTGTAGAGGAAGAGGAAGATCAAAATGTTGTGCCAGAAACTACCTCTGAAGGTTATACATTCCAAGTTTAGGATGGCACTTCGGGGACCTTTAACTTTTATATTGTACAACTGAAGCATAAAGTTGTTTGCTGTGTACCATATTTGGTATAAGTGTGTCTACTGTTTCTCTACTGAGAACTCATTTTAAATGTGGTTTGTTATTGTAGCACTTTTTACAAAAAAAAATTATACTTGAACAGTTCCAAACTGTACATATTGTATGAAGCATCCATTCTCAATGAGTTTCTTACATCTATGTGGAATTTCATATCTTGCAGTCTCCTGCAAATAAAGATTAAATTCAAAAAAAAAGAAAATGGTCTTATTGAATTTATGAAAATAAAAGTATTGCCATGACTTATTAAGCATTGCAAAATTTCAGAGGAATTATACAAGGAAAAAAGAATACTGACCTGCTTTACGATCTTCTGATTTTTCTTATTAGTCCCTTTTATGGATTCTTCAGAGTAATATAATTGTCTTCAAATGACAAGGAGAAATTCAAAATGTGTCTATATTCAGGTAGACAATTATATCTGTCCTTGTAGTAGGGTTCCCCTTACTTGATTTGTCTTTAAAGTTTTATATGGTCTCTGGAACTGTGTTATGTCATGCCCTCTGAGGAAGGACTAAGGGGAGCTTTTTTTTTTCTTTACAGGGTCTCACATGTCACAGGAACTCACGGGGTCTGTAATTCCTGTAACAAAGGGCTGGTACTCAGCACTTCTCTCTGTCCCAAAAAAGCCTTCTCCAGTTTCCTAAAGTTTAGGTTTATGCCACACTTGACATAGATATGGTCACACAGGCTTGCAAGACAGTATACAGCAGTGGTTCTCAACCTGTGGGTCGCAACCCCTTTCCCCAAACGAGCCTTTCACAGGTGTTGCCTAAAACCATCAGAAAATGTAGTAATGTAGTTTACTGTTGTTATATTAAGACTGTTTCCCATGCTACACCATGCTTCAAGACAAAATTTCATTTATTTGTAATTAGAAATAAATATTTCACAATATCTAATTGTGATTATCACTATGCTTTAATTATGTTCAATTTGTAACAATGAAAATACATCCCGCATACCAGATCTTTACATTATGACTCCTAACAGTAGCAAAATTACAGTTACGAAGTAGCAATTAAAATAATTTTATGGTTGGGGGTCACCACAACATGAAGAACTGTATTAAAGGGTCATGGCATTAGAAAGGTTGAGAACCACTGGTATACAGGCTGACAACTGCCTTTCAATAGAGACAAAAACCAGATGGGTATTTCCCTTGCCCATTTGGGCACCTGCCCTTTTGGCAGTACAATATTGGCACTGTGGCCACCTTAGTTAGTCAAATCTGCTACCATGTATGACACATGGGAGGGCTATACAAATATAGGTAGGTGGCTAAAGTCTATTCTTGAACTTTCCACACAAAGCAAAATTGTCCTTGTAATTCTGGAGTCATGTCCATGAAGACACAGGCATCATATAAATCTATTACACAGTTTTATGCAGGCCACTCTCAGGACTGTGCATGGTGGCCAGTTCTTCTTTCTAGCCACAAACACAGCCTGTCTAATTTCCCTAAAATTTATTCTGGCACAGGAGAAAGTTGTTTTGCTCAAAACAGGCAGCTTATCCCCTACCTAACTGGTCTTGGATATCTGCCTTGAAAGCCATAATTTATAGGTTTAACATGTGGCCTTAGGTCCTTCCAACCCAACAGGGACTCTGCCATCCCTCAGTCAGACTCCTCTTCTCTTAGATAATCTCAAAGTCCTAAGGTTCCCCGGTCCAGGGAGATTGCCTTTCCTTTGCTGTTTGACTTTAAGCTGCCAGTCCAAAACAGCCAGAGTTGCAGTTAAAAACAGCTTTGCATATTGCAAAGTGCTTCTATGGCAGTAGTTTGGGTATTAGGCCCTTCATATCCCCACCAGACCCCTTTGTGGTAGAGCAGCAAACAGGCCTCTCCTAAGGGAGTGCACTGGAAGTAAATCAGCCCCTCCTCTTCCAGGAGCAACAGGTACTGAACCCTTTCAGTACATTTGCAAACAGGGAGCTTTCTCTAGCTCTATCTGCTGCTTTTACAGATCCCAGGCTCATTACTCTATTCCTGGGGCAGCAAGAAGGCTTGGGGCAGTCATTGCCTTCTGTATTAACTACTGTAGCCAGAAAGCCAAAGGCCTAAGTCTTGAATTGCTTGATTTGTAAAATACTCATACTCACTGGGCAGCAGTGGGGCAGGTAGATTAATTATGATTGCAGAAAATTTACAACCTTGAATCTGATGAAGTTCTGATAAGACACCTGAACCAGACCCCTATGCCACTAAAACTCAAGAAAAACTAATCTCTGCCTGCTTCATAATTAACTGCCAACACTCTCCCTCCACCCCTTTTTTCTGAGATCCTGTATATTTAGGCTTTGTACATTTAAAGATACTTTTTTCTTACTGTAACTGTTGTTTTCCCTCATAGATTTTTACTCTATGCCCCTAGGCTCCTAGATGATCTTAAATCCTCCTCCTTTACCACTCTTGATTTCTCCCACCTTTCCTCAATTTGACCCCATCCTGTTCCCCAGTCCAGTTGCTTCTCTCCCTTTCCTATTGTGAGTCAGAGGAAGACAATTCCTACAGAGGGGAGAAATAGAAACAGTGGGAGTTTCAGAGAAAAGTGCAGACTGCCGCTGTAGTAGTCCTCCCTTTAAAAGGCTGAGGTGTGACCTGTGGAGAAAAATGATTCTTAGCCTGGAAAGATAGTGGATGAGGATAAAGGTGTGTAAGGAGATTTCTTGTGAACTGAAAGCCTGGATGGCCTCCTGAAAGAAAAGATCTTCAATCCAGCCACAGATACTATTAGTATCCGTATGAGAGAGGAAGGGAAGGACCAGGTTATGTCCTCTATGAGGATCCTAATTACTGAAAACAGCAAGTCAAATAAAACACACAATCACAAAAACAACAGGCCACAGGAGACATACAAACAGGGTTAACGGAGTCCATAGATCGTTAATAATAACTTCAGCCTTAGTTCTACCTCAGGTGGCTCAGATTTGACTATGATGTCACAAAAAGGGACAGGTCCTGTAAATTTCTCTGCCCTGCAGAGTTGTAAGCCCTGCCCCTGGAAGTCTCTGACCACCAAAAGAAATAAGAAAGTCATAAATAAAAGTTATTCGTTCTTAGAAATATCAAAAATGTATACCTTTAAATTAACCCTAGGACTTTAAAATTTCAATTTAATACAGCAAATTCACATTTCAGAGCAAACAGAAGCCCTTACTTTTACAAAATTAGAGAGAGATTTTTATTAACTCCGTGGGCTTATTCCCTCTCTGAAGGAGAGCAAAAGACTCTGAGATAAAGAAATCTCAGACTTTTGCATTCTGTTACAGCATGTCCACCCTATCTTTATTTTTTTATTAATGTATTACATGTACACATACCTTCCCAATGCCCTCCCACAATACTCCTGTACATGCCTTCACCACCACCCCCCCAGTGTCTTGTGTCAATTGCATACAAGTCTTTAGGTTGATATCTTATCTACCCCACCTCTCCCTAACCTTCCCACTGTAGTTTGACAGTCTGTTTGATGCTTTATTGCCTCTGAATCTATCTTTCTGTTCATCAGTTTATAATGTTCTTTATTATCCATAAATGAGTGAGATCATGTGGTATTTTTCTTTCATTAATTGCCTTATTTCACTTAGCATAATGCTCTCCAGTTTCATCCAGGTTGCTGCAAATGATAAGAATTCCTTCTTTTTTATGTCAGTATAGTATTCTGTTGTGTACATGTACCATCATTTTCTGATCCACTCATCTGCTGATGGGCATCTAGGCTTTTTCCAAATTTTAGCTATTGTAAAATTGTGCTGCTATGAACATAGGGATGCATACATCTTTTCTGATTGGTGTTTCTAGTTTCATAGGATATATTCCTAGGAGTGGGATTACTGGGTCAAATAGGAGTTCCATTTTTAGTTTTTGAGGAAACTCCATACTGTTCTCCATAGTGGCTGCACCAGTTTGCATTCCCACCAGCAGTGCATGAGGGTTCCTTTTTCTCTGCATCCTTGCCAACACTTGTCATTTGTTGATTTGTTGATGATTGCCATTCTGACAGGTGTGAGATAGTATGGTATTGTCTTTTTGATTTGCATCTCTCAGATAATTAATGACTTTGAGCATGTTTTCATGTGTCTCTTGGTCTTTCTTCTGTCTTCTTTCAAAGAAACTCTATTTAGGTCCATTGCTCATTTTTTTATTGGATCATTTATCTTCCTTGTATTCAGTTGTGTAAATCCCCTGCATGTTACTTTACTCAGATTTGGGAAGTTATTCTCTGAGTCTGCTGGTATAAATAAACAGTGTCATTCTTTTTCTTTAAAGGTGTTGCTTGTTTTTTGTGTGTGTTTTCTTTCTGGTCTTCTGTGACAAAAGTAACAATAGTGACACTGAGCAGGATACTTTAGGTAACTGTATCAAAATGGTTATTAGTCTTTGTGATAGGTATTAAGGCCTGAATAACCAAATGTAGACAATAGAAACCTGTCCTAAATACACATGTGCCATTTGTAAAGCCCCAGTAATTTTCTTTTTTTTTCTGGCCAAGTCATAGCCTATTCTATGTGACCTGAAGAATTTATATATGTGCAGCAAAAAGTGAATCCCCTTTAGCCAGACAAACAGAATCAAAGGTTATGAATTTGTTCATATCTATTTGGGCTAATATATCTAAGTTTAAACTACTTTATTGGGCTTCTAGAACAGATGTTATGTTCTCATTAGGACACATACTTTTTGGAACTAGCCTATATCTTATGAAGGCATAATCACTTATTAATTCCTTAAGGTAAAATATTCTTTGAATGGTAAACCATGTCTGCAAAACAGACTGAAATGTCTCTAAAGAGAACATGGTAACTATTATAGCAAAAATAAACTCAGTATTACCTCAGTCTTGGGGTTGGGGTACATTTTGCTGGTAATATTCCAATTGTTTAGCACAAATATCTGCTCATTTGAGTTCAAAGTTCAATATTAACAAGATTGAAGTTTGGAGTTAATTATCTGAGGGCATCTTATGTATCAGAAGATAACTTTAAAAGATGTTTATCTCCTGCAATACTTAAACATCTATAAAGTTGTTGTTTTTTTTTGGTCTGCAGGGTTCGGTAGGGGATGACATATACATCTACTAGTTAAATTCAGAGCAAACACAGAATGTTACAGTGTTTAAAAGTAAAAAGTTGGAAGTTAGAAAGAGCACATTGATAAAACTTTTTCTTAACTAAAGAGCATGCCAAAATGGCATAATATGCAAGATTAATGATAGAATAAAAAGAAACAAAATAGGCTTCTGAAGAATTAGAAAATTAATCTTGTTCTCTCATCTTGTTCAAAAGTTGTCCACTCTTGCAATCATTAACCAATTCTGCTGTCTTAGATAAAAGCAGTTCACTTCTGTAGTAGATTCTGGTGGATTTCTAACAAATTTGAAGTTTCCTACCAGCATTAACATGTAGTTGTCATGAAAAAGTTATGTATGTCTGTTAAGCTGAAAATCAGGAATCTAAGGATAAACACTGTGGAGTTTGCTGTGGCATCATTTGTTAATAATAATTGATAAGGGTCTTTTCCATTATATTTGAGGTCAGTTTTTCTTTTTCTTCCTTTCTTTTTTTTTTAAATATATTTTATTGATTTTTCACAGAGAGGAAGGGAGAGGGATAGAAAGTTATAAACATCGATGAGAGATAGACATCGATCAGCAGCCTTCTGCATGCCCCCTACTGGGGATGTCCCCCCAACCAATGTACATGCCCTTGACCAGAATCAAACCTGGGACCTTTCAGTCCACAGGCCGATGCTCTATCCACTGAGCCATACCAGTTTCGGCGAGGTCAGTTTTTCTTGAAATACTTTGCAGAATATGAAAACTTCCTGTTTTAGATCATACAAAAGCTATTTAGGTGACAGTTTTGGATATGCAATTTGTATATATTTGTACTAAAACTGGAGGTAGCATGTGCGTCTCTGGCAGTATCCTATGCAATAAAAGTGTAGTATGCAATTTGTCTCCTCTACAGGGAGTTATCCAGGAATTCAACCAGGGGGCGGGGCTGGCCTGGGGAAGGGAAGGAGGCCCTGGCTGGCAGCAGTGGTGGCAGGCGACTGGGGGAAGAGATGGAGTACCTGGACAGCAGATGGCAGCTGCTAGGGACCCGACCAGTGCATGGATTTTGTGCACAGGTCCTCTAGTTTTTTTTTTTTTTTTTTAATATATTTTATTGATTTTTTTTACAGAGAGGAAGAGAGCTAGAAACATGATGAGAGAAAAACATAGATGAGCTGCCTCCTGCATGCCTCCTACTGGGGATGTGCCTGCAACCAAGGTACATGCCCTTAACTGGAATCAAACCTGGGACTTTCAGTCTGTAGGCCGACGCCCTATTCACTGAGCCAAACCAGTTTTGGCTGGTCCTATAGCTTAGTCATATTAGCATATAATCCTATCTAATAAAATAATAATATGCAAATTGACTGTACCTCCGTTAAACCAAAAAGCCACACTCATCAGCCAATCAGAAGAGAGTATGCAAATTAACTCAACCAAGATGACTGCAGCCATGGAGCAAGCAGGATGCTTGGGTTTCCCCGGCAATGGCGGAAGCCAAGTTTCCTGCATACCCTGGTGGGCTCTGGAGTCCCCTCAAGACTATAAAGTTTCAATTATAGAAGATAAATAAATTCAAACAAAAATGGTGACAGCCATGGAGCTGGAGAGAGCAGGAGGCTAGGTTTGCTCCGGGGATGGAGGAAGCCAAGTTTCCTGGCAAGACCAGGCCTCTGCTTAAGGCTTCAAAGTTTCAATTGTAGAAGATAAATAAATCCCAGATCCCAGGTCCTCCACTTGGGTTGCTGGGGAGGAGAGGGGGGCGTGGCTGCCTGCAAACAACCATAGGCCCCATGTCCAGGCCACCCCATGCCCCAAGGTAACTGCAACCCTGACCGGGGACACCCTTCAGGGCAAACCAGCCAGTCCCCATCTGTGCAGTAGGCTTCTATTCTATCTAATAATAGAGTAATATGCAAATTGATTATCACTCCAACGCACTAGATGGCTGCTCCCATGTGAACATAAGATAGTCTGCAGGGGAGAATAGTTAGGGGTGACCAGGACTGCCGGGGGGGGGGCAGTTAGGCATCATCAGGCTGGTAGGGCAGTGGTTAGGGGTTGATCAAGCTGGCAGGCAGAAGTGGTTAGGGGCAATTAAGAAGGCAGGCAGGCAAGCAGTTAGAAGCTAGCAGTCCTGGATTGTGAGAGGGATGTCTGATTGCCTGTTTAGTCCCAATCCCAGTAGAATGCCTTTCCTCCTGGGATCAGGCCTAAATGGAGAGTCAGACATCCCTCAAGGGGTCTCAGATTAGAGAAGGTGCAGGCTGTGCTGAGGGACATATCCCTTCCCCTATCCCATGCATGAATTTTGTGCACCAGGCCTCTAGTAGGTTAGAATAAAAAGACTCTCAAATTATGGGGACAACCTATAATTAACTCAGGAAAATGTGTGGAGCCTAGATATAGTTGATCTTATTACCATCAGGATACAGGCAATACTTTGGGGCTCACTAGTATAAGTGTGAAGGGAAGACAGCACTATTTCACAGAAGGAAAGACAACTAATGGAGAAATGGTATTTCCTGTCAGTTGGAGAGTCTATAGAGTAGAATAGCAATGGGAGAGCATAAAATAAAAAGAGCTGAAACTTTCACTAGTTTTGTTGCTACTGCCTTTATACAAGGTGGATATATCTTGGCTTTTGGATTTAATGATAAATTAAAATAAATAATAACTCAGTAATGATTTCCAAGACATAAAGTCAAAGAACTTAACAGTGTATGCCCCAAAATTTTATGAACAAAAATGAAAAAGCATTTTGTGAATCTAAAATGTTGGCAACCAGTCTATTGGTAGACTTAATTTTCAGTCTAAATTTAATTATAAGTGTAACTTTGCACTTGAAAATAAACTATATTTGCTCTGTAGAAGACATTCTCAAAAGAATGAGAAGGGAATGAGAAAATATTTGCAAAAGACACATCTGGTAAAAGCCTGTTGTCCAAAATATACAAAGAGTTCTTAAACATTAACAATATTTAGATGAACCAAATTCTGAACAAAAACTTCACAAAAGACATACAGATGGGGGAAAATATATTAAAAAATGTCCCAAATCATGTAATCAGGGAAATACAAATTAAAACAACAATGAGATACTGCTACATACTTATTAGAATGGCCAAAATCTGAAACATTGCTAATACCAAATGTTTTTGAGTAATGGAACAACAGGAATTCTCATTCTTTATTGTTGAGAATGTTACTGCCACTTTGGAAGACCGTTCAACAGATTCATACAAAACTAAACCTCGTTTTACAAGATGACCCAGCAAATGTAATCCTTGGCATTTGATCAAAGGAATTGAAAGCTTTTCCCATGCAAAAACCTGCACAAGGATGGTTACAGTATCTTATTCATAATTACTAAATTTGGAAGCAACCAAGATGTCCTTCAGTAGGTGAATGGATAAGCAAATCATACATTCAGGGAATGGAATTAAAATAGTCAGTGCCAAAAGTAAGAAAAAGAAAAAGCTATCAAGCAATGAAAAGGCATGGAGAAATCTTAAATGTTGATTTCTAAATAAAAGAAGTGAATCTAAAAAATCTACATACTGTATGATTCAAAATTTTTGACATTCTTGAAAAAGCAAAACTATGGAGGCAGTATAAAGATCAGTGGTTGCCAGGGGGTTGGTGAGGGATGGAGAAAGAATAGACAGAGCACATATAATTTGGGGAACAATGAATATACTTTATATTACACCATAATGATGGACATATGTCAATATCATTCTATATTGTTCCAAACACAGAATATATAATATGACTCAACACTAATGGACTCAACTATGGACTTTAGGTGATTAAGATTTTTCAGTGCAGGTTCATCAGTTGTAACAAATGAACCACTCTGGTCAGGGATGTTGCTAAAGGGGAAGGCTAATGCATGTGTGGGAAAACAGTGTACTGAGAAAATATCTGTACATAAGCATTGACATATTTATTTTAATATATTTTCATTACATAGAGGCCCAGTGCATGAAATTCGTGCATGGGTACTTAGCAGCTGCCAGCTGCCAGCTGGTGCCTTCCTTCATTCTGTGCTGCTGCTCCCTGATGGCCAGCACATATCATAGCGAGTGATCAAACTCCAGGTAGGTCAAACTCCTGAGGGGACACTTTATATATTAGGCTTTTACATAAAGAGATATTTGGAATAATTATAATGTTGAGGTTTCTAGACAAATTAAATTATTCTTTAGCTGATGAAAGAAATAGGAAAATTTTTGTGTTGTCTAATGACCATTTTTAGACATCAGCACAGGATTATTTGTCTTCATCTGGGGCAGGGAGGGCTTTAGTGGAAGTTTGGTGGAACCACCACCTCTCTCAAAAACACAAGGGATATACTTGCAGTTGGATGAAATTGGGATTATTGTATCATTGAAAAGGGGGAGACTTCATGCCATGGGGAGCCATAGGCTTGCTCAGAAAGATAATTTATGGGACTTGTGCTTGTTTTAAGTAATTTTTATTAGTATTCACAGAAATGGGGTTTGTTATATATTGGATGCTATTGAGTAATGGAGCTGTTCACAAATTTTAATCAAAAATAGGACAAGAGGCTATAGCTATTAGTTAAAAGGGCAATATCTACCTACATTAGCCGTTTTGGTGGTTTTTGTGTTCTGGACAATGTTCTGTATTCTTCACTGGGAACACAAAAGTCCCACTCTCTGGGTAATGTTTCTAGAGCCTTGCTCCATTGTGGTTATGCTTGCTTCTCTGATACTAGAGACTCAGTGCATGAAATTTGGCATCCACTCTCTCCAATCTGAGACCCCTTAGGGGATGTCCTGATCCCCACAGAGATTGAGCCTAAACTGGCAGTCAGACATCCCTCTCACAATCTGGGACTGCTGGCTCCTAACTGCTCCCCTGTCTGCCTATGTGACTGCCCTTAACTGTTTCTGTCTGCCAGCCTGATCATCCCCAACTGCCCTCCCCTGCCGGCCATCTTGTAGTGGCCATCTTGTTATGATGTGAGGGTGGCCATCTTGTAGCAGCCATCTTGTAATGACATCTCTCAATGCCACCTAGGCTTTTATTATATAGGATTGGTGTTTTTAGAGTTCTGTGGAAGTTCTTATGTTCACCAGGAGAACACATGCATTATTTGTGATTACCAGCTGCTAGATGTCAGAGACTGCTATTTTCTTTCTTTGTCAATTAATTTAAAATTTTTAATTTTCTGTAAATTATCATCCACCTTTTTTGAAGAACTTTATTAGCTGTACCTAATAATAATTTTCTACATGTAATGTAGTTGTAAGATTGTAAGTGACATACTAGATTACAAAGGGATTACAATATTCTTATGACAGGTTGTGGGAACATTTAGAATCTTGGAAGCAGACATACTGATGGCCTATTCATAACAATTACAGATGAAGGAGATGCATTTAATTAAAGTTTTGGGCAGAAATGAGGTTAAAAATCAGATGCTAATTGTTATTAAAATTCAAAGTGTCATATAAACACTTCATCGATCCATTTTTTGTAGTTAAATTGATGTGCATGGAGAACATATAGGTTAATATAATGCCATTCTTTTTTAAAAAAAGAGATCATGTATATATCTGTCCTAAATTTTCTTTATATTATGGTTACTATTTTGGGAGCGTCTCGCATGCTTTTCATATGAAGTGTTGTGTGAACTTATTCTCCAAATATTAATGCAGTTCATTCCTTTTTAATTCAAAATTTACTTAGGGGAACTTTCATAAAATGTCCAAGTGTATAGTATTTTGTGTATGTGTTTAAACTTTTGTGCTTTCAAATCACTGTTCTATGACATATAAATTAGCAAAGTACTGCATGTCTTAAAGCTCAGCAATGGTTATAATCTTCTGGAAACAGACTTCTATTCTTTATTACCACAAAATTCTTTGTGTTCATGGCATAGTTCCCTAGAGAGCATTGGGTAATTGTCCTTTTAAAATTTCAGGCTCAAGAATATATTACTGTAAAATTTAAATTATCTCCAGTAGTAGAACTAGAAGAGACATTAAAGTTCACCTAATTTTGATATTTCCTTTTCTAGATGGGTATGATTTAATTTTACAAGGTCACGTGGCTAATGAATGCTAAGTAAGGATCAGAATTTGAAGCATCCATCTTATATAAAAACTGCTGTTTGGAATTTTAACCTTGCTATTTGACTTCTATAAATGTTTGCTTGCTTAAATAATAAGGAAAATGAGACTACTCTCACTCCAGAGAGGCTATTAAATCTTTCCCGAACAAAATTATCAGTGCTGGCACCAGTCCAGGACTTTGGTTGAGGTCTCAAGGCCCCAGCACATAGGGGCTCTTTAAGAACTTGCAAAAAAGGTGGGAAACATCCCATATTTGGGAGACAAAGAAGGTAAAAACATACAAATGTGGAAAATTTCTGCATGTTGGGGCCCAGAATTTGAGAAACATTTTCCTCTGGCGTGAGTAATAAATGTAACTCCAACTCTTCAAGCATTGTTTGATTATTCCGATTCTCTGTAACATTATTGGTTCCCTGATATTCCAGGAAAACCAACCCATGCTTGACTTTTAGCCTCTGGTGAGTGGAGTAGGTTTGGGGCCCGAGGGAGCCGGATAGGCCTCCAGGAGATGCAGCTCTGTTGATTTAGCAGAATTAATCCAGGGGATTCCAGGCCCTCCAGGACCTCAGCCCAGGACCCGGCTGGCATCTGGAGAGTGTGGACGGACACTTCTAGATATGTTGACAGACTCTGTAAGGTAGGGGTCCCTTCAGTTCGGCCCACTCCAAATGGGTGGAATGGGGAGCTTGATCACTTCCCTGGAAGCTGTAGCTTCCTCAGGCAAATTAATCAGGAATCAGGTGTCAGGTAGACTGTTTAAACTGGGTAAATATCTGGTAGAAGTCAAAAACTCACACTAGCTAGTATATAGATGTGGGACTCAAGAGGTGAGTGAACTCAGATTCAGATAAGGAATCATGAGTTTACTCTGCTGTTTGTGTGTGAGACTAGACAATTTGCTACCAAGAAGGGGGACCGGATGCAGTCTTAATTCCTCAGGTAAGTTCTCACCAAGGCGTTGGTAGAAAATTCTGTTCTGGGGCATGTGTGCCGGGAATGCCCCAAGCCTGTCTGGGGAGTTGGGCGTTGTTTCATTTATATGCTCAGCTCCAATCTGGGCTAGTCTACAGAGAGAGTGTGAGTATGGATGTTTGTCTGCTTGGCATAATTAATTGCTCATTATCTGGTTTGTGTGGGGCAGAAGCTACATTGTGTCTCTGGCTGTTATCTTTTTCTATTATTATCTTTTTCTATTGTTTAATTTGTTTAAAGATGGGGTGGACCTGATGTGATAGAATGCAAAAGTCTTTAGCAACTGCTGGAATTTCTTTATCTAAGTCTTTTGCTCTCTGTCAGAGAGGGAATGAGCCCGTTTAGCTAATAAAAATTTCTCTCTAATTTTGTAAAAGTAATGGTTGCAGAAACCAAGAGTGGTAAAGAAGGAAGCTATAAGATACTCTAAGGGCATAAAGTAAAGAGGAAAAATCCATGACGGAAAACAATGGTTACAGAAAGAAAAAAACTACCTTTAAATGTAAAAAGCTTAAATATATAGGATCTTGTTTCAGGACAGAGTAAATGGTTAATGCATTAAAAAAAGGGTGGGGAGGGTGTCATCAGTTAATCATGAAACAGGGCGAGATAGGTTTTTGTTGATTTTTACTGGCTGCAGACCACTCTGCTGACATAGGGGTCTGGTCCAGGTGTCTTCTCAGAACTTCACTAGATTCAAGGTCGAAAGTTTTCTGCAAGCATAATTAATCTAGCTGGCCTGGTAATTTAAACAGGTTGCTAGGCAGACTTATCCCCCCGAGAGCCAGGTGAAAGAAGGGGTGCTGGATGCCTGAGCTGCCTGCACTGGCCTGCCTGCACTCAGCAGCAAGCAAAGAGGGGGACAGCAGACATTTACCTCACACTAGAGCTGCCTGCTGCTGCCCAGTGAGTAATGAGCATTTTACATCAAGCAATACAAGACTTAGGCCTTTGGCTTCTGGCTCAAAAGTTAAACCAGAGGCCAGTGACTGCTACTGGCCTTCCAGCAGCCCCAGGAATAGAGCAGCAGGCCCGGGTTCTGTGAAAGCAGCAGATAAAGCTAGTATAAGCTCCCTCTTTGTAAATGTACTGAAAGGGTTAGTACCTGTTGCTGCTGGAAGAGGAGGAGCTGATCACTTCTCTGCCTCAAAGGGGACTGGCAGGAAGATAAGGGGCCTAATACCCAAACTACTGCCACAGAAGCGCTTTGCAATATGTAAAACTGTTTCTAACTCGAACTCTGGCTGTTTTGGACTGGCAGCTTAAAGTCAAAGAGCAAAGGAAAGGCACTCCTATATTTCTGCCTGTTCTTCATTCTCCAGCAACTCTCTATCTAACCTTTTTTTCCACCTGGCAGGTGGATGGAATACCTTAAAATGCAAACTGGATCTTACCATTCCCAGCCTCAAAACTCATTAGTCATTTTTTGCTGTATGTAAAATCCAGAATCTTGAATGCTATCTTCAGGATCCTGGTATGCCTGATTCTTGTCCTGCTCTTTCTTATTCTACCACTATTTTCAATCTCACTAGCCTTCTTTCAATCATCAACACAACCATAGTATTTTCTGCCCTTTACCTTCTCCACCACCATTTTTAATTTAGTTGACTACTTTTCCAGTCATTTATTTGTTTATTATTGTGTCAAGTACTTACTGAATAGCAATTCATTGCCTTGCCTAGACACTAGGGGTAATTTGGTGAATGAAATTAGTGAAATCTCTGCTATTTCCTCATTGACCCCCACTGAGTGTTACTGAACATCTAGTTTCCTGTGGCTTTCTGAGGGTTTTATACCACTATCTTTACCTGTATGGAAGGAGCAGGTAGCACAATGTCTATCTTTTCCTTATTCAATTAATTTCAATTATTTTCACATTTGTGGGAGCAATATTATACTTTATTATTTTTTTATTTTTTTCCTGCTATGAGACATTTTACAAAGTCTTAAAGGTAATTTATCAAAGGTTATTTCTAATTTAGATATTTATGTTTGCTTATAGTTCAAGTAGCATTGAGATTTTTGGCAAAATAATGTGTTTGGTGTGAATATAAGTAAATTTGGACATTCAATTAGAATTCATTTTTTTGTTTTTGTTTTTAGTTAAAAAAATGTCAGTATACACCTATAGTTAGAAGTGAAGAATATAAATTTTTCTCTCATAGATTATTACCAGATAACAATAAAAGCAAACTTTTATTTTTCTGTGTAAACTCTTATTAAAGTAGACTTTATTTATTGTCATGTCCAGATAAAATTCCACTTTGTTAGCAAGATGTATGTGTGTGTGTGTGTGTGTGTGTGTGTGTGTATATATATGTATATATATATATATATATATATATACATATATATATATATATATGATAAAAATATACTCTAGGCAATATTCAGGTTACATTGGACTTGACTTACATTGCTTTGTGGTTACATCGCCATTTCCATTTTATTTATTAAAAAAATGTTCTGTCATTTCGACAGATGTACATATGTGTTTTATGTATTTATTATTTATTTACCACAAGTAAAGGTCAGGAATTATCTTTATTTTACATTTTTTTTTACTGTTTTCATTACTGCTGGGTATGTGCTTCATGTGAGTGATGTAGGTGCTTATGTAGGTGGGTTCCGACTTATGGCAAAATTCGCGTTATGTTGCACTGTAGGAATGGATCTCCGATGTAACCCAAGGATCTACTGTATATGTGCTTAGGTATATACATATAATATTATAATATAATATATATTATAAAATATGTATAAAGTATGTCTATATATGTGTATATAAACATATATTTCATATACATATATATTCTTTTTTCTTCTGAACATTTTTTTCTTAAAATTCTTTACAAGACATGAAAATACTTTACATATCTTTTATGTTGGCATAAAAATGATGAACTAAGCCAATTTCACTTAAAACAGCATTGTCCCTTCTCTGTAAAACTCAAACATTTTTAAAGATAACATGATTATAGTATTATCAAAAATATTATAGTCTATATTTTTATAAACTTTTTCTGTGTATTCAGTAAATTTTAATAACTTGCATAAAATTTTAAAAAGACAGTAAATAATACAGTGTAATAAACAAGTAGCTGAGTTTTGTTAAACAGGATAATAAATCTATGCAAAGAAATTTATTCTTTATAAACATCATATATATTTACTTTCAAATACACATAAAAGAATTCCATTCAAGCCCTAGCTGATTTGGCTCAGTGGACAGAGCTTCTGGCCTGCAGACTGAAGGGCCCCAGGTTTGATTTCTGTCAAGGGCATGTACCTAGGTTGAGGGCATATCCCCAGTGGGGGGGCATGCAGGAGGCAGCTGATTGATGTTTCTATCTCACCAATGTTTCTAACTCTCTATCCCTCTTGCTTCCTCTCTGTGAAGAATCAATAAAATATATTAAAAAATATGTATTCAAATATTCTGTTTCTTTTTAAAAGTAGAGAAATTCTGGGAATTAATTTTATTTAAAAAGCTCTAAACCAATAAATATGTCATAACTATGAGTAAGAATGCAAAATCTTTTAATTTTATTGCAGAAAAAAAGTCGTTATAATTAAAATAAATCATATTTGTTAAGTATTATTTTTCTTTTACTGAAATATAATATTTTTAAAACCATTGCTTTTATTTTTTATTTTCTCCAACATTAAAATGTGGCATAACATTAATAAAACATTTGATTTTTATTTGGGTGGATCATCTTAGCTTTTTAATTTCTCTTAGGCATCATAATGTTCATGGAGTCATTGTAGAACTTTAAAACTTTTGTTGCTTATGCAATCCCAAACAGCAATAACAAACTTTTGAAGGGAAAATAAACAAAGACTTCCTCTATCAAAAAAAATAGTTTGAAAATGTTTCCATGAAGAAAATGTTCTTCCTTAGCATTTCATAAGGAACCCTGAGTAATTGTCCTCTTTATGTACTAACATCAAAGAACACTGATACCAATTGTGCTCTGGCTGGTGTGGCACAGTTGCTGGAGCATCTTCCTGTGCACCCTCAGGGCACATGCCCAGGTTGTGGGCTCAATCCCCAGTAGGGGCATGTGGAAGGTGGGCAATCCATGTGTTTCTCTTACATTTTTGGACTGTAACATGTGGTGTTCCCCTGGAATGGGACCCAGATTCTTTGTCCACAGGAATTGAAGAGTGAGTCCACAGACAGAAGGTGGTATAGCAAAAGTTAAAATTTATTAAAGAGCATGTACAAACTTTCTTATGGGGAGGGGGAAAGAATCCCACAGAACGGACTACCATTTGGAAGGGGGATAGAGTTCTACTGAGATCCTTTTCCCTAAGGCTTAGAAAGGCTGTAGATCCTGGTGTCTTTATATCCCTCTGATTGGTCACTATTCCCCTGGACTGGTTACTACAGTAACTCCTAGGCTCAAAGGTCTAACCCACATGGGACATTGAAGTTCTCCCCACCCTCCTCCTTCTTATTGTTCTCCTATCCCCATTGGGCTTTTAACTCCTGCTGGATGAGGGGCTACCTTTTCTTTATTTTGTAAATATAGACCTTTTGCTGTCCCCAGCTCCCTCATTCTATAGAAATGTACCTGTTGCAGCTTTTAAGCTCCCTATTCTGTGGAAATATCCCTTCTGCTGCTCTGCTCCCTGTGCTTCCTCCATGTCCCCTTAATTTCCAAAATTTCCTAAAATTGTCTTATTTTACTCTTAAAACTGTTTCAACATTAATGTTTCTCTTTTTCCCTTTCTCTTCCTATCTCTCTCAAATCAATAAGAACATATCAAAAATAATTTTAACATTTTAGTAGACTGGTATTAAACAGAGATGTTTACATGCCAATAAATCATAATTTATTATTGAACAGATTTAGCAACATATTTTGTCTATGGTATCATTAATATGGAATTTACTTTTAGAATTTAGATAATACTATAATTTAAAATGAAAATTATTGATTAACTTTAAGTAACAGCTAACACAATAAAACATTTCACATGACATGATCATTTCTCAGTTTTGCAGGCCTTGATGTTTCTTAAAATGAAGAGCATGATTTAAAATGTCAGATTCAATGATGTTCAGACCACTAGGGGGCAGTCCAAAGATTTATGCACTGGGCCAAGCCAGCTAGGGCGTAACTTTTATTTTATGTATAGCATAAAATAAATGTTCAATTATATAATATGAATGGCTATGTAATTCTTGTATATAGAATATTATATCATATATATACCTTAGATTGGTATATAAAACAAAGATTTCAATCCCCTTAACTTTATATATACCTTAGATTGGTATATAAAACAAAGATTTCAATCCCCTTAACTTTTTTTTTTTTTTAATCCTTACCCAAGGATATTTTTCAAGTGATTTTTAGTGAGAGTGGAAGAGAGAGGGAAAGACAGAGAGAGATCTCAATATGAGAGAAACACTTAATTGGTTGACTCCTTCATGCATCCCAGCCAGGGCCTAGGCCAGGGAGAAGACTGCAATTGTGATTCATGCCCTTGACTGGAATTAAACCCAGGATACATCAGTCCACAGGCTAATGGTCTATCCACTGCGTGACACCTGTTAGGGCTCCATCCTTCAACTCTGAATTGGACTAAATTTTTCGAATCTCAATTTTAGTTTACTAATTAAATATATATGTCACACATTTACTATTTTGCAATCCATTATATGTGAAATGGTTCATAAAGAAATCATAATACCGTAAAGGCATTTAGAAAATAACAGTGAGAAATCAGAGAAAATATAATTATGGCTTTTTCACCTGAATTTTTTTTCTCTTATGCATACTAAGACTGGAGAATCTGCTTTTTCTAGGAATATATCTTTATTCTTAATGGTGCTCTTGCCTAAGTGTCAACATTTTGCACAACTTTCCATAGCACATATTTAGGTCATTTCTTAGCTTCAGAGGGACAAGAGTCTTTCTTTTCCCTTAATATATCATGTTCATTCACAACTCAAAATAATTAGTTTTATTGTTGACTATCATGAAATCTTTTTATCCTTTCCAAAGTTCTTTATATTACTATTCACACTTAGCTATCAGCTTCCAATAAAGGATTTCTGGCCCCTGATTTATTTTTTCCTGCCTTCTCTGGGCAACATTAGTTTCTCATTCCCTGACTCTGTGATATTCCTTTAGGTAACGACATACCCACATAAAGATCTGTCTTTCTGAATTGCTTTTAAACATATAGCAAGCAAGCCCTGCATCTAATTTAGGAAATGAAAATTCTTCAGTGCTTAGAACAGATAGAATATATACACATGAATGAGCTCGATAAGTACCTGTGGAATGAATGTATATGGCATTTAAATTATAAAGGGATAGAGAAATGTATTATTTTTCTTTGTTGATTATGAGTATAGTGATAACTTATATTTTGTGGACCTTTGAGTTCACCATTGCATTCTAACTCCCAAGCTAATGGCACTTAATATTTTGGCTTCTAAATGGATATACCATTTTACTACACATGGCATCATTAGATTAGTTTTATCTTAAGTAAAAAGAATATTTTGTTTTTGAATTTTAAAAGGTGATTTTCCCATAACAGATTAAACCACACTCTGTACAAGTAATTTCATTTCCGGCCCCTTCTACTGGAAATTGAATTAATTGAAGCACTGTCCTATTGTAATGTACAATAGGCTTTGAAGAAATGGCTGCAACCTTACAGCAGCTGAGGAAAACTATAAACATATCAGTGGCAGTGTTACAGAAAACCAGAGAAGAACCAAGCAATACTTAGAGAGATGGATTACATTTATTATGCGTGGGCCCAGAGGAAAATGCCTCTCCAATTCTGGGCCCCAACTAAAGGAATTTTTCTTATTTACATGTTTTTACTTTGTCTCCCAAATATGGGGTGAGTCTGGCCCCTTTTGCAAGTTCTTAAAGAGCACTTTTGTGCTGGGGCCTTGAGACGTCAACCAAAGGCCTGGCCTGGTGCCAGCACTAATCATTTTGTCCTGGGAAGGTTTAATGGCCTCTCTGAAGTGGGAGTAGTTTTATTTTCCTTATTATTTAAGCAAACAAGCATTTACGGAAGCCAAATAGCAGGGTTAAAGTTTCAAACAGCAGTTTTTATATAAGATGGATGCTTCATTCCACACTGGTTTTATGTACATACGTCAAATCATTGACTCTTAGTCATTGTCAAGGTGGGAGTTATGTTTACCCCTGAAGACTATAATTTTAATTTTCTGCCTAATAAAGTTAGTAGGCCTGATAATAAGATAAGGGCCTGGAATGAGGCCAGGAGCAATCTTTAGAAAATCCTAAAAGTCCTAGACTCTCTATTTTTCCTGGGCTATCTTAAGCCAGGTGTGACAAAGCCACGTTGAGATTTCATTGACTTGACTGCCATGGAGGTGGTCCTTTCTAGGTAAGAGTCAGTCCTTAGGTGGCAAATATTTTTACCCAAATGGAGTCACCAGGGTGGAACCAGATCAGAAATTAGTACAGGCAGAGCATCTCAGATGTGCTTTTGGATTGTTTTCTGAGAAGAGTGTAAAGCCTGTAAGAACTTGAATAAAGACTGGTTATGGATTTCAGCTTTTCTAGATTGGATAGATCAGGGTCTGGAAGAGTCACTAGAATCTGTAGAGGCCCCACTGGTTTTAGGGGAGCCTCTCAGGAAGTTTTATTTGTGGCCTGGGTTCCCTCTTGCTTCTGTGGAGACACCTTACCTTGTAACTAGCACTATGTACGTGAGCCATTGTAAATGTGTACATACCTGCTATCAGTATAAATTGTTACTGATTTTTCTTTTGTTCACCAGAGAGCCTGAAACTGGGTGACTCCAGTGTTTGACATCCATTGTGTTCCGGAGTAAAGTCTCTACCTTATGTGGGGCAGGTAGGATTTAGTTACTGCTCTAGGGTTAACTTATTTGTCACCCAAATGTAAAGGGGTCAAGTATTTTGGATGAATAGGCTACTGGCCTTTTCTAAGGACTGAGACTTTGGGTGAATACCTCTTTGGCTATGCCCCTTGTCTCACATACATAGAAGTGGGAAGACTTAGTTACATCTGATAGCGCTAGTTGGCCCATTGTCCTTGCTCTGTGTATGTCTGTCTAACTGCCTAATATATTACCTCTAGGATCCTGGTTCTGAATTCTTTTAGGGAAAATGGACATTGAATTTCTTCTGTAGCTGCTTTGCGCTGAGGAGGGACAGACTTTTCCTCTGAGCCAAGAGATCCCTACTGTCTGTCAGAGGGACGATGAGGCCTGCACACAGAAGGAGGTGGGCTTGTGACGTGGCAGAGACAAACTATAATAAATGGTCCAGTCAAAAGGAAAGAAAACATTTCAGTTTTAATAACCTCTATTAAAAAAAAATTTCTTCTCAAAATTACCTGTATTTTATTAAAAGAGCCAAATCAAGATCAATTTACCTATTGTATTTAATTTGGCCTGATTGTTTGCATAAACACAAGAATTGTAACTAACTACTTTTGCCAGAATTTCATGATTGAATCTTAGTGTGCCCCATAGGGCCAGGAAGCCAAGCCATCCAGCTGCCCTCTGGCTTGCCTGCAGTATCTGCTGAGTTAGGTGAATCGCTCACCTGCAGTGACTCCACCTGGACCCATGTCTTAGGTTTTAAGGTGCCCCTCCTATTTGTCACAGCCTAGAGTGCAAGGGGTTCCACAGGGATGCAGAGGTGTCCTTAGTGTTCCCCTTCTACTCTGACCAACCGCCAGTGATGGTAGGTCATGGGCCTGATGTTCCAGAACCAGCCATTTTCAGGGCTACCAAGCAGAATACCAGGCTTCTCCTTGGCACTCTTATTGGCTTCAAGTCTTCAACGTTCAGACGAGGTTCTTTAAAACATGATACTCCAGTCAAAGTTTCTGTTCAATAAAACCACTATTAGAAACCAATCTTATTGAATTTATGCAAATAAATGTATGGCCATGATTTATTAAGCATTGCTAAATTTCAGAGGAATTGTATAAGTAGAAAAATATACTGACCTTTAAGATCTTCTAATTTTCTTTGTTAGTCCTTTGTATGGATTCTTCAACGTAATATAGCTGTCTTCAAATGACAAGGAGAAATTCAAAATGTGTCTATTGCCAAAACCGGTTTTGGTCAGTGGATAGAGTGTCAGACTGCAGACTAAAAGGTCCTGGGTTCCATTCCAGTCAAGAGCATGTACCTTGGTTGTGGGCAACATCCCCAGTAGGGGTTGTGCAGGAGGCAGCTGATCGATGTCTCTCTCTCATCGATGTTTCTAACTTTCTATCCCTCTCCCTTCCTATCATAAAAAATCAAAAAAAAACATATTTAAAAAAACAAACCAAACAAACAAACAAACAAAAAACAAAGCAACAAAATGTGTCTATATTCAGGTAGACAATTATAGCTATCCTTGTAGTAGGGCTCCCCCTACTTGACTTGTCCTTAAAATTTCATATGGTCTCTGGGAGAGGTGACATGCCCTCTGAGAAAGGACTAAGGGAGCTTGATTTCTTTACTGGGTCTCACATGTCACAGGAATTCATGGGGTCTGTAATTCGTAAAACAAAGGGCGGGTTCTCTGTTCCAAATAGGCCTTCACCAGTTTCCTGAATTTGAGGTTTGTGCCATACCTGACGTGGGTATGACCACAGAGGCCTGCAAGACAGTCTACAGGCTGCCAACTGCCTTTCAATAGAGACAAAAACCAGATGGGTATTTTGATTGTCCATTTGGGCACCTACCCTTTTGGCAACTGCATTCAAATCTGTAAGGTTAATGCAATATTACTAACATAATGAAGTACAATATCGGCACTATGGCCACCTTAGTTAGCCAAATCTTCTATTACCATGTATGACGCATGGTAGAGCTATACAAATATCTTAGAAAGGTGACTAAAGTCTATTTATGACCCTCCCACACAAATCAAAATTGTTTTCTCTTTCTGAATTCATGTCCATGAAGATGCAGGCATCATCTAAGTCTTTTATACAGATTTCTTCAGGCCACCATCAGGGCTGTGCATGGTAGCCAGTTCTTTCTAGCCACAAATGCAGCCTGTCTAATATCCCTAAAATTTATTCTGACATTGGGGAAAGGTGTTTTGCTCTAAACAGGCAGCTTAATGCCTACATAAATGGGCTTGGACATCTGTCTAGAAAGCTGTAATTGATAAGTTCAACATGTAGCCCTAGGTCTTTCCAACCCAACAGAGTCTCTGCCACCCCTCAGTCAGATTCCTCTCTTGGAGAATCTCTAAGTCCTGAAGGCTCCCCAGTCTAGGGAGAGTGCCTTTCCTTTGCTCTTTGACTTAAAGCTGCCAGTCCAAAACAGCCAGAGTTGCCATTAGAAACAGCTTTGCATACTGCAAAGCACTTCTGTGGCAGTGGTTTGGGTATTAGGCCCCTTGTCTTCCCGGCAGTCCCTTTTGTGCATTGGAAGGAAATCTCAGCCCCTCCTCTTCCAGGAGCAACAGGTACTGAACCCTTTCAGTCCATTTGCAAACTAGGAGCTTTCAATAGCTCTATCTGCTGGTTTTACAGATCCCAGGCAGACTGCTCTTTTGGGGCTGTAGGAAGGCTAGCAGCAATCACTGGCTTCTGGTTTAACTGCTGCAACCAGGAAGCCAAAGGCCTAGTCTTGTATTGCTTGTTGTAAAATGCTCATTACTCACTGGGCAGCAGTCAGGCAGGTAGATTAATCATGCTTGCAGAAAACTTGCAGCCTTGAATCTAGTGAAGTTCTCATAAGACACCTGGACCAGACCCCTATGCCAGCAGAGCAGTCTAAAGCCAATAAA